>PVKE010010624.1:0-42039 GCA_004027555.1 Craseonycteris thonglongyai | reverse complement strand
TGCACAAAGGCTTCCCCTGTAATCTTGCCCTCAGAGTCCACAGGCAATGTGATCCCGTTTGGCACGATTTCCAACCCTGAGAAGAACTGAACAATTTCCTCCTTGGTGCATCCAAATGGGAGTCCTCGAAGCCGCACGAAGCCATCATTGGCGTTGTCAGCACTGTTTGGACCGCTGTGCTTCAACACCCAATCCATCTTGGTTCTGTGGGACTTGAACACTTCAATATATCGGTGTCCCATGCTTTCCCTGTCTTTCTTAAGAGCCATTTTTACGTCATCTTCTGATTCAAGTTCCACAAAAGCCTCACCACTCTGCCTGCCTTCTCTAGTGTAGATGAAATGAATGCCTGTGGCCCCATCACGAATGATGCAGCCCGAGAGGAAATTCTGCACATCCTCAATGGAGCAGGACCAGGGCAGGCCACGAAGCTTGACCACAAAGCCTTCACCTCCCTCGGGGCCCAGCATCATGGACACTTGACAGGACAGATGTCACACAAGCTCAGGTGCTGCTCTTTGTGGCTGCAAAGAAAGCAGAAACTACATAATTTTCCCTTTAATATGTATAACAAGAATATGTAATAAATACAGTTTTCTCCATTTAACAGGTGAGGAACGGTAAGTGAAGTTGAAATATACCACCAAATACATTTGATCTGAGATTCAATCCCAGGTCTGTCCAAAAATGCACATATTACTCACAGACCAATAAAGAAAAAATTAGGAGGTCTTTAAAAATGTGAAATAAGATGGAGAGTAACATTTAAGGAGCAAAATAGTGACCTAGAAACCCCAGTTGATAAGTCAAAATCTATAAATAGTAAATTACGGTTTAAGTTCTATAGGGAAGACAAGAGAATGAATTGAGGCAACATTCAGAAATAGTAAGAGAACCCAGAACTGGAGGAAAACAGATAAGATGTATTATTGCATCACTAAAGTAAAAGGCAGGCGGGTAGGTATAACTTGGTGCATTGAATACAGAGGAATCTAAGTATTAGTCAAGTCACATCATTTTCTTGTTATACAGGGTCCAGCAGTAGTAATACCCCCTTTTTTTATGAGCTGGTAATCTATACCAAATATTTTATTACAAAATTGTAAGCATGTAATTCTGTAACATGACAATATCACATTCAAGCACACCATATGACGTATTAGGTGAAATGCTCAAATTGATGTCCTTCTCGTGCAAGACATTCATGTACCCTACCAACCACACTTAAGCAAGCCTTACGACATAATTCGACTGTAATATCAGCAAATTTGGCCCGAATTCTGTCTTTCAGTTCATCGATATTGTGGGGTTTGGTCTTGTACACAAGATCTTTAAGGACACCCCACAAAAAGAAATCAGGCGGAGTTAAGTCTGGGGATAGAGGCGGCCACTCCAGTGGCCCTCGTCGCCCTATCCATCTCCCTTCGAAATTTGTGTCCAACCATTCTCTGACACATAGTGCATAATGTGGTGGTGCACCATCCTGCTGGAAGTAAACTCCAAAGTCATGTTCAACTCTAGGCCACAATTCTGTTTGTAAGACATGTAGGTAATTATTCTGATTGACAGTACCATCAAAGAACACTGGCCCAATTATCCCTGTAACTGATATCGCCGCCCAAACTGTTATCCCTGGTAAGTTCATGTCTTTCTCTAAGAGACTGTGTGGATTCACATCGCTCCAATACACACAATTATGACGATTGATATGGCCATTCAGTTTGAATGTAGCCTCATCTGACCACCATATCTTGGTTGGAAAGTTCTCATCCTCATGTAATTTGGCCAAAAATCTTTCACAAAATTCAACCCTTCTGTCTGAATCTCCATCATGTAAGGACTGTAGCAAACGAGGTACATATGGCTTCATTTTCATTTTATCCAGCAACCTTCGAACACTTCTGTCACTAATACCGAGTTCCCCGGACAGATGCTTATTGGATTTTTGAGGGCTTTGTAATAATAATGCCCGTAATTTGGCATCCTTTTCTGCTGTTGTTGCTGAAACTCGTCTTCCTGATCTTTTGGCATCATGCACACTGCCAGTTGCCTGAAACTTTCTGATCAGACTTGTGATGTTACGACTCTGTACAAGTCGTATGCCAAATTCTTCACGTAACAAACGAGCGGTTGCTGCTCCATTGCACTGGTTTTGATAGTACAGCATCACTGCTCTCACTCGCTGTTCCCTTGTCAATCGATGGGCCATTTAACTTTAGGGAACCTGGAATACAAAGGTTACTAAGGTTACTAAGACAAGATGTCCATTTATACTATACTGCTTTAAAAAGGGCATTACTCCTGCCAGACCCTGTATATTTCCTCCAGATGTTTGTCATGATGAAATTCGGTAGTTTGTTTATAAGAGTTCCTCTGAGATTCTTCTTAAATTACCAGCCTTACATTTAATCAATTTGTTTGTTTGTGGCAAGACACTACAGAAGTAAAAATACGTGATAAACACAGGCTATTTTGAACCACAATATAGAATAACATTTTGACACTAGGTTAATCAGAATCAGTGTTATCTTAATCAACAATGCTGTAAATACATAAAAACAGCAATGGATTCCAGGATCTAAGGATTATTTTGTTCCTAAATTGTCAAATTAAAGAACATGAGTCAAGTGTGAGGCCAAATTGAAGAAATATCCTTATAGGCAGACAAGTCCATCAAAAGAATATTAGTTATGTGCATTGCAAATAAATACAGAAATCATATTATAAGCTTCTCAGGTTCACATATAAATAAAAGGATCAACATGAAACAACACATGTTTACTGCTATGTTTAGCTGAGCAACTGGAAGGGAACAAACATCTCCATGTACAAGAAGGGTGAGCAGTGCCCACAGGGTGTCATGAAGTGCTTGTGAACCTGCTACCCAGAGTCCAAGCTGAAAGAGAAAAAAAAGCTCAAATCTAAGTGGAAGGGAAGTCTTCAGAAGAGTAGGAGTTGAGCCATCGAACAGCAATATACCCCTATCAGAGACAACAGGAATATTGATAGGGCCCAAAATATATTTTTAGCAATCAATGCCCAAAATAGGCCCACATAAGGATATGAAAATTAAACGTTTCTTGGAAGTGTCATTTCACATCAAGTGTTATAGATACAGAGAGACAGATGCCTTTTCAAAAAATGTGGGCACATTAGTAGAAAAAAATAAAACAGAACATTACCTCAAATGAATAAAAAACACATCCCATTTGGAATGGGGTATTTACACAATTAAGCAAAATACGAACAAATATAGAGTTCCTAAACTAATTTTTCTTATAACACCACAATTTAAAAATCAGATGCATGGATGGGTTAATTTAGGCAAATTATCAATATATGAAATGCTCAAATGTATTAGTACCAGGGAAAACAAATTATTGACAAACCACATTTTTTTATTTCCACATTTATGTTTATTTAAGTTATTGGGGGTGACTCTGATTGCTAAAAATTACACAGGTTCCTGGTATACCAGTCTACATTACATTATCTATGTATTGCATATGTATCTATGTATGCTCACCATTCAGAGTTGGTTCTCTTTCCATCACCATATATTTGATGCCCCTTCCCCCATCCTGACCCTCAGGAAACCACTAAATTATTGACTGGCCAATAAGTTTTGTTTCTTCATTACTTTGGAGCTTTATATTCCACATATAAATTAAGTCATATGGTTCTTGATTTTTTCATTCTGACTTATCTCACTTAACATGATGAAGTTAAGGTCCATCCATGTTGTTGCAAATGGCAGTATTTAATATTATCGCTGAGTAATGTTCCATTGTGTAAATGTACCACAACTTCTTTATCCAATCACCTATCAAAGGACACTTTGGTTGTTTCCACGACTTGGCCACCGTGAACAGTGCTGTGATGAACATTGGGGTACAGATATCTTTGTGAACTAAGGTTTTCCAGTTTTTTGCATAGAGACCCAGAAGAGGATTGCTGGGTCATAGGTAGCTCTATTCCCAATATTCTGAGGAACCTCAACACTGTCTTCCATAGTTGTACCAATTTACATTCCCACCAGCAGTGTATGAGGGTTCCTTTTTCTCCACGGCCTCTTCAGCATTTTTCTCGTCTTGTTAACTATCGTCATTCTCACAGGTGTAAGGTGGTATCTCATTGTGGTTTTAATTTGTATTTCCCTAATAGCTAGTGCAGTTGAACACTTTTTCATATATCTGTTGGCCATTTGTATGTCTTCATTGGAGAAGTGTCTGTTCAGGTTTTCTGCCCATTTTTCAGTTGGGTTGTTTGTATTTTTGTTGAGTTGTACAAGCTCTTTATATATTTTAAGTATTAGCCCCTATCAGAGGCATGCTTTGCAAATATTTTCCCCCATTTGGTTAGTGGCCTCTTTACTTTGTTGATGGCTTCTTTTGCTGTGCAGAAGCTTTTTAATTTGATATAGTTCCATACATTTATTTTTTCTTTTACTTCCCTTGCCTTTAAGGTCATAAAGTCCCCTCTGAACCCAAGGTGTATATAAGCTTACTATTGATGGTTTTTTTCAATGCAATTTATTGTTTTGGGTCTTATGTGTAGGTCTTTGATCCATTTTGAGTTAATTTTGGTATATGGTGACAGTTCACAGTCCAGTTTAATTTTTTTCATGTGGTTCTCCAATCTTCCCAGCATCATGTACTGAAGAGGCTTTTTTTCTCCATTGTATATTTTTTTGCTCCTTTGTAAAAAGCTATCTGTACATATAATTGTGGGTTCATTTCTGGATTTTTTATTCTGTTCCATTGCTGTGTTTCTGCTTTTCTGACAATACCCAGCTGTTTAGATTACTGACAATGTATAGTATAGGTTGAAGCCAGGGAATGCGATGCCTCCAGTCTTATTCTTTTATTCATATGGTTGCTTTGGAGATTAAGGGTCTTTTGTGGTTGAAGTTTTTTTTTTTTAATCTATTTCTCAAAAGAGTATCTGTGGGCTTCTGATGGGAATTGCATTAAATAGGTATATTGCTTTGGGTAATATGGCCATTATAACTATGTTGAGTCTTCCAATCCATGAACAGGAATATCTCTCCATTTCTTTGTGTCTTTTTATTTTTTATTTTTATTGTTTCTGACAGACAGAGAGAGAGAGAAGGGGGAAGGCCCAGAGCAGTCTTCATAGTCATACATCATTAGTTTTTTAGAGTTTCACTCCACAGGCTCACATGGGGCTGCGCAAGACAGGAACCAGGCTGGGGGCCCTGGCAAGAACCAAACTGGGGACACACCCCAGTTCAGCATATGGGTCAGCAAGGGCCAAGGCCAGGATACGACCCTCAGACCCCAGGGCTACAAGATTGACTGCTCAACCTGCTGAGCCATCCTGGCATCCCTTCAGTTTCTTTTAATAGTGTCTTAGTTTACCATGTATAAGTCCTTCACATTCTTTAAGTTTATTCCTGGGTGTTATATTCTTTTTGTTGTGATTGTAAAACATATTGTTTTTTTCATTTTTTTTCTGAAGTTTCATTGTTCCTATATAAAAATGCAATGAATTTTTGTACACCAATTTTTTATACTATAATTTTACTGTATTCATTTATTATTTCTAATAGTTTTCTGGTGGAGTCCTCAGAATTTTCTATATAAAGACACTGTCATTTGCAAAAAGTGACAGTTTAACTTCTTCACTCCCAATTTGAATGCCTTTTGTTTCTTTCTCCTGCCTGATTGCACTTGTTAAAACTTTCAGCACTATTGAATAGCAGTGGTCAGAGGCCATCCCTGTAATGTTCCTTATTTTATAAGTTTTCAGCTTTCCCTTTTCAGTATGATATTTGCTGAGGGTTTTTCATATATGGTCTTTATTATATTGAGGTACTTTCCTTCTATACCCATTTTATTGTTTTGATCATGAATGGATGTGTGTCTTGTCAAATGCTTTTCTGCATCAATTGATATAATCATGCTTATTTTTTTAGATTTTATTGTTTGAGTGAGAGGTGTGTGTGTGAGAGAGAGACAGACAGAGAGACAGAGAGAAATTGGGAAGGGCCCAGAGCAGTCTCCATAGTTGCACATCGTTAGTTATGACTTGGTTTCATTCCACACAGGTGGATGTGGGGGAGGAACTGAACCTCCAACATGGGAGGTAACAACCTTCACAGCCAGCATTGGCAGTTACCAGTTCTGCCACAGCTCAGCATGTGAGTCCACACAGGCTGGTGTGGGATTTGATCTTTGGCCCTCATGATTGCTCAACCTGTTGAGCTATTCCTGTATCCCCTGGTTTTTATCTTTTACTTTGCTTATATGGTGTATCACATTGATTGATATGTGTACAAGTATGTTCAATCATCCTTGTACCCGTGGAATGCATCTCACTTGATCACGATGCATGATCTTTTTAATGCATTGTTGTAGTCTACTTGCTAGTATTTTGTTTAGGATTTTTGCATCTGTGTTTATCAGAGATATTGGTCTATAGCATTCTTGTGTGGTGTCCTTTCCAGACTTTGTTATGAGGGTAATGTTGGCCTTGTAGAATGAGTTGGGAAGTATTGGCTCTTCTTCAATTTTTTGGAAGAGTTTGAGGAGGATAAGTTTCAGTTCTTTGAATGCCTAGTAAAACTTGTTAGTGAGACCATCTGGTCCTCAACTCTCGCTTTTGGGGAGGTTTTGAATGATTGTTTCAATTTCCTTAATGTTGATTGGTCTGTTTAGATTATCCAGTTCTTAATTGAGGCTAGGTAGACTATCTATCTAGAAACTTGTCTATTTCTGATAGGTTGCTAATGTGATGGCATCTAGCCCTTCATAGTATTCTCATCTGATCCTATGTATTTCTGTGGTATAATTTCCCCTCTTTCACTTCTAATTTTGATTATTTATGTCTTAGTGAGAGCCTAGCCAGGAGTTTGTCAATGTTACTAATTTTCTTGAAGAACCAGTTCTTTGTTGCATTTTCTTTTTCTATTGTTTTTCTGTCCTCTATTTCATTTAGATTTGCTCTAATTTTTATTCTTTCTTTCCTTCTGCTGACTGTGTGTGTGTGTGTGTGTGTGTGTGTGTGTGTTTTGTCTGTCCTGCTTTTCCAGTTCCTTAAGATGTGATGTTAGATTGCTTGTGATTTTTCTTGTTTTTCAAGATAGGCCTTATAGTGATATAAATTTTCCTCTTTCCCTGCATGCTAGTAATTTTGATATGTTGTTTTTCATCATTACTTTTTATATATTTTTAATCTCTTCTTTCTTCAATGCAGTCATTTTTTAATATGTTAATATCCATGTATATGTGGTTTCTTCTGCTTCCTTTTTGTAGCTGATCTCTAGTTTTAAAGCTTTGTGCCCCAGAATATGGTCTATGTGCACTATAAAAGAATGCATAGTCATATGTTGTATGATGAAATGTCCTATAAATGTCAATTATGTCCAATTGCTGTAATGTAACATTTAAAGCTGATACTTCCTTATTTATTTTCTGTTTGGATGATCTGTCCATGGCTGTCAAAGGGTTGTTTGGGTCCCCTACTATAATTGTGCTTTTTTTGAGTTTCCCTTTTACATCTGTTTGTGGTTGCTTTGTAAATTTTGGTGCTTCCTAGTTGGGGGGCAAATATATTAATAAGCATCATGTCTTCTTGTTGTATTGTCCCCTTTATCTTATAAAATGTCCATCCTTGTCTCTTAGTAACTTTCTCACGCTTAAGTCTGTTTCGTCAGATATAAGTATGGCTATACCTGCTTTTCTCTGGATGCCATTTGCTTGTAATATTGTTTTCTACCCTTTCACTTTGAGTCTGTATTTGTCCTAGTGGATGAAATGATGTATTTCTTGGAAGCAGCATAAGGTTTAAGTTTTGTTTTTTAATCCAGTTTGCCACTCTGTGTCTTTTTATTAGTGAATTCAGTCCACTTACATTTAGGGTGATGATTGATATATGAGAATTTCCTGTAGTCATTTTATCTTTAGTTTTCTGGTAGCCCCCCGCGCGCGCGCGCGCGCGCGCACACACAAACACACACACACACACACACACTTTTTTTTTGTAATTGCATCTGTGCTTTTTTTTTTGGTCAGTTATTTTAGTTTGACAGTGTACTATGATTTTTCCTTCCTCTTTTTGTTGTTGGTGTTATGTATCTCAGTTCTAAATTCTTTTTGAGTGGTTACTATGAAGTTTATGTGAAAGACAGTTCCATATATGCAGTAGTCCCTTTTCTTAAGGATGCTTCTCATCAACCATTCCCTTTGGAAGTTTAAACCTTTACTTCCTCCCCTTTTATGTTTCTGTTGTCTCAGTTTATCCCTATTTATTTTTACTTTTTGTTTCAGTTTAAATAGCCTTCTTTAGTATTTCTTGAAATTCCAGGCTTGGTTTGGAGAAATCCCTCAGCTTCTGTGTGCCTGAACAGGTCTTTATTCCTCCTTCATATCTAGAAGATAACTTTGATGGACAGATTATTCTTGGCTGGTAATTTCTCTTTCAATATTTTGAATACTTGATTCCACTCTCTCCTGGCTTGTAAAGTTTCTGTTCAGAAGTTTGATGACAGTCTGATGGGCTTTCCTTTATAGGTTATGGTGTTCTCCTCCTTGGCTGCCTTGAGGATTCTTTGTCTTTGGCCTTTGATATCTTCAGTATAATATGCCTTGGAGAAATTCTGCTAGAATTCAGGTAGCTAGAGGTCCTGTTTCATTCTTGGATTTGAGATTCCAGTTTTCCATAGATTCAGGAAGTTCTGAACTACTATTTGAGCAAGTCCTCAGTGCCCATCCTGTCCTCTGCTTCCTCCGGAATACCTATTATTCTTATGTTACTTTCTAATGGGAGTCAGATAGTTCTTGTAGAGATCTTTCATTTCTCTTAGCTCTCAAGTCTCTCCCTTCTTCTTCTGTGACATTTCTGTATTTGTCTTCGATTTCACTAATTCTCTCCTCCATCTAGTTGGCTCTGCTTCCTATGCTAAGCATTTCAGTTTTCATTTCTTTGTGTTCTTTACCTCCAGAATTTCTATTTGGTTCTTTTTTTATAGTTTCAATTACACTGTTAAAGTATTCCATTTGCTCATAGATGTCATTTCTGAGAACATTTAGCTGCTTTACTGTGTTTAGCTCTCTTTCCTTAATCTCTGAGTGTTTTCAGAATTGTAGTCTTAAAGTCTGTGTCACTTAGCTATTATATTTCTATATCTTTAAATTTCTTTTTTGTAGATCTTTCATTTTCTTTCTGGGCATCTTTGTTCCCTAGGGTACTCATTTCACTTGGAGTGTTTCTCTTCCTGGGCATAAGAAGTTTTCCTCTGGTAGATATGAAGGTCTTTCTTTTGTTTTCCAGGTGGTGTTTATGCAGCATCTTACAATATTTTCTTAGTTATTTGGTTTTCTCACAGTAGACTTCTGAGAAAGTGAGCTTCTCTTCTTTGACTCAACACTCCTTGGTGTTTGTGTGCCTCCTCTTTGGTAGGATATGATGGGCGATGGTATTCTATGCCTCCAAGATCCCACTACAGTCAGAAGCTGCCATGCCTGTGCTTCACAGTTTTCATGGATCCCTCTGCCACCATCAGCAGGAAGGGTAGGGTGGGGTTTGTGAGAAAAGGTGCAGGTCTCTTTGTTTCACAAGATAATGGCGTCTTCCTGGCTATAGCTGACAGTCCGCAGGCACTGGGTGGAAGTGGGAAAGGTCAGCCTTGTAAGAGAGTAAGGGGAAGTAGCCAGGTTCTGTGTCAAAAGTCGTGCAGTGCTCCAGGTGGGGCCCTGTGTTGTCTAGGGCCACACCACAGACAAACCTCATTTTGATCCATCATAATTTTCATAATTTAAATTATTTGATGTAATACACAAATGAAATTTGGATGTACTTCCTCTTTTGTTGTTATGTATCCAGTAAAAAGAGCTCTGGAAGATTACAAATACTTGACTGTTCCTTGGCTGTACTGAATAGCTCAGTGGAATAGAGCAGGGCAAAATGGTTCACATTTTGGACAAAACATTTCTTTTTAGTGGGGCAGGCACATGTACTGTAGGAAGTTGGGGAGCATTCCTGACTTTTACCCACCAGATGCCAATAGCACTCCCTTCCCCTGTTGTGACAACCAAAAATGTCTCTACTGGACACCCTCTGAGGAGTAAAATTGTCCCCAATTTGGGAGACTAGTGTAGAAAATCAGGGTCCCCACCGTACAGCAGGCCCTCAATACTGTCTAGTGGTCCACAACCCCTACTCTTCCAAAGCCTTTAGATGTCTGTGCTATATCCATGTTCTAATCTTCCCTTTCTTCTGATCACCACCTATTTCAAAGAGAAACCAGCACCATGTGAAGGAAATTGCCACAAAGTCTAGGAATTTATAAATGAGGAGTTGCTTGTCTTTATAGCTGAGATCATTATCCACAACTCTGCTCTGGTCCCAACTCCATCCAACCTCATGAAATTCTTTATCATCACACTCATGCATACCATAATCTCCTTACCAATTAAGTAAGCTCATTTCTAACTAATCCTGTAATATCTTCCCTGATGCCAACTTTGCCTCCAGCTCCTTGCCTATGTACTTTTGTCTTTCAGTAAAATCTCATAAGGCTTCCTCTGTTACCCACATGTACCCACCATTAAAAGTGCATGATCTCACTCTGCCAAGGACCTCCATAGCAAAGAAAGAAAACAGGTATCTTCTTACCCTCATCTTATTTGTTCCTACTGGATTTAACTAACCATTCCCTCTGGAAATACTTTCTCCCCTTGGCTCCTCTAATGCAACTGTCTCCTGTTTTCCTAATTCTTTGAGACTCTCTCCGCCTCTTCCTGAGTCTTTCCTCCACATCCATACTGTAGGGAATCACTGGAGTTGTGCCCAGTTCTTTTCCAGGCAGCTTCACCTGATCCGTGATCTCCATGACCAGCCCTGTGCTTAAAACACCCCAAGTCCCCAGCCATAGGCTCCTTGAGGCCCAGACTGGTATACAAAGAACTCCGGGGGAAGCCGGGATGGCTCAGTGGGTTAAGCTCTCACTTTGCAGCGTCGGGGACCGAGGATCAAATCCCGGCCCCGGCCCATGCGGAACCATATGCTGAGCTGGGGAGTTCCCCCAGTTCAGTTCTCTCTCTGTCTCTGTATTTCTCTCTCTCTGTCAATAAATAAATAAATAAATAAATAAATAAATAAATAAATAACTCAAAGAACTCCACTCAGCACCTCCTAAATACTATACAAATGCATTTTTCTCTGAACTTTCTAAAGCATCCTGGTTGCAGAACAGCCTTGCCTATTAAAAGACTCTAGAAAGAAACAGAAGTAATCCTTTAACAACTTCTGCCAACGCCTTAATTCCAATGAATCTGTCATCTCTTAGGCAATCCTATTCTCCACTCTAACCTTGACTCAGTAACTCTTGTTTGACATCAACAGTAAAGGCTTATTAAAGTTCTGCACTCAACACCTGCACACTGCATGGCAAAGCATGAGCTCAATAATTCCTTCTTTTGTGATCTGAATTATCAAATTGTCATTTTCTTTTTACACTGCTCTTATATTTCTACTTAACAGGGAATTAACTGATGACCACGTGTGTGCACATGAGTGTTGGGAGGGTGGGGTTCAGCACCTCCCTCTAAATATGGCAACCTAATTAGGCTGAAAAACTCATGCAGGAAACACAAATAAATTCATTTAAGTACTATGTAATTAAATTCCACAAAAAAAACCAAGAAAACAAAATCAAAATGCCTAGTACAGGCAGATTATGTTTTTAGAAATTGTTTCAAAAGCAATTTCTTTGAAGGCAAAGAAAGTTGTTTTCCAAAACACATGTCTCTACTTACATTCATTGCTTATTTCTACTCCTAATTCGTCTCTTTGATTACTCATTTAAAGTCCTATGGCTTTTAATTTCTCATTCTTTTAAACTTTCAATGAAATTTTAAAACCTAATTTTTGGTGCTAGCATAATGCAAAATCCTCATTCCTGCCCTTGCATTTGGGTTCTTTGCAGATATAGTACTTAAGACTAACTAAAATTCAGAAGAGTACTATGCAGTTCTGCTAAACGTTAAGATTTAGAGCTAGTAACAAAAAGTTTTACTTCACATCCCTAAGAAATTTTTCTGCTTGAATAATTCAAACATAAACTAAGAAATTACTTTTCTTAAAATAGTTCACCTTGAAGAACAGGGGGGAAGGGGCAAGGGATGATGCCGGGATGGCTCAACAGGTTGCGCACTTTCCTTGCAACTATCAGGTCTAGGGATCAAATCCCAGCCCTGGCACATGCAAACCCATATGAAGAATTGTGGTGCAACTGGTAACCACCAATCCTGGGAGTGAAGGTTCTCGCCTCCCATGTGGGAGGCCCCACCCAGTATAGTTCCCACCCCATGCATCCTCTCATCCTTGTGTGGAATGAAACTATATTACAATTAATTAGTTCAACTATGGTCACTGCTCTGGGTCTTCACCCTTCTGTCAGTCTCTCTAAACACTACAATAATTAAAACAAAAAACAGAGAACAAGAGGGAATGCCAACAGTTCGAGACATTCCAGGTCGACACAAATAATCCTAAAAAAGAGCGATACAGCCATCTTGCCTCAGTGACCAAGCACTCAGCAAAAGTGGGTGCTGGGCTCTGGGAAAAGAAAGCAGGGCTAGGGCTTCCTTAGGTAAAGAACACACCTGGTCTGCCGCCAAGCATTTAAAAGGTTTGCCTTGTCACAGGGTATCGAGTGTAACAGGTGTGAAACTCTCACATGCCCTGATGAGAACTACTCAAAACACTAATCGCAGTAAGGAAATTTAAAACTGGAGGATGGGTGGGGCAAGACCAGAGCTGTCCCAGGAAGGGGAGGGCCAGGGTAGCTACAGATAGGTACAGAAGACTGGATCTTTATTGAGAGTCCAGCAAGATTTGCTAGAAATGTTCAACAGAGATTTACAATTTATAAATAACCCTGGGGGGCTGGGTAGAGATACTCAAAAGACTCTTTCCCACTTTACTTGGTAACTTCATTTCCTGTGACCTGACACTGACCTCTTAATTGACTTGAGGAAGAATAAAGGGAGGAAATGTTGAAATACCCTTTCCAACAGGAAACACATCATTACTACTGTTACCCACAGCCAAGCAATAAGGCTGCCCCCCATACCCCTCAATGCCTAGACTATATGCTGAAGTGCAGGGAATACATCTGAAAACTAAGCTACCACCTTAATGAAAGGTTTGCCCAGGGAGGAACATACCAAGAGTTCAGGCTAGCAGCAAGTTTATTAAAGAGACCTGCCAGGCTGACTCCAAAAGTGGCATTAGCAACCTCTGGGGAGTTAGGAGAGCATTTTATAGGTTAGGTATAGGGAAGCAGGGGGGGGTAAAGTTGGAATGAAAAAATTTTGTCTGTTGTTCTTTGATTGATGGTGGGCATTCCTGTGGTGGAAGTTTTTCAAATGTCACCACTTATACTTTCTCCTTCTGGTCAGGGACTTTCTGAGGACAGTCTATTCTTTCTCTGGTTGTTAGGGAGATATGTAACTGAACTTTAACTGAACTTTTGAGGTTTCTTGTTCCGGGTCACTAACATTCCAACCTTTTTGTATATGTGATTTGGGGCAAAGATCAATCTTCTGGAGCTACTTCCTGCTGGTCAGGGGCATTGGTCCAGGGGAGAGTTAGAATAAGGGCTAGTAAAAGGTCGGGGGGCCAGGTAAGGGTCTGGGGAAGTAGAAAATCTTTGGTACTGTTTGAACTAGGAAGAGTTCATGGACCATCAGTTAGTAAAAGCATGTAGGTGGTCTTGGAGGAAACTAGTTAACAGGTGTAGAAGGCAGGGGCTAAAAGCTAAAATGAGAAAAAGAAATGTGAGTAGCCCTATGAAGGGAAGAAGCCAAGTAATCCAGTTAGTTTTCAGCCATTGGTTCCAGGAACCATCCTGTCTCTCTGATCTTTTGTGTCCTCTAAGTTTAGCAGCTGAGTCTCTTACAAGGCCTGACTGGTTAAGGTAGAAGCAGCACTGTTCATCTAGGAAGACACAGATAACTCCTTTTTCTGCTAACATCTAGCCATCAATGATTATGCAGGGTGACAGCTAAGGCAGGAGTCTAATTGGTCTTGTAACCTTACCAGTGTCAAGGCAACTTCTTCTAAGGAGCTTCAGAAAGGGTGTGAAAGTAAGTCATGGAGGTTCCCAGCCCTCTGGCCCCGAGGCCCAGGCTTCCAGTGATGCCTATGGCTATGAGTAGGGGAACTGCTTGGATGGCCCATTTGTGTCTAAACCACTGGGTACTTGGAATGAGGAGAGGCTGATGTTTGGGGTGAGGTAAACTAGAGTGCAAGTTCCCATCCAGTTGGTGGGCAAGCACATGTATGTGTTAGCCCCACAGAGAAAGAAGGCCCCTGACTGAGTAATGCATATGGACAGGTGGATGGAAAATAGGTGTACAAGGGGTTGTGTCCTACCTACTGTTTCTGCACTTCACATTCCTAGAGTTGAGTACAGGGCGGCACCGATGAGGGAAGAGATGGGAAGAACTTTGTTTTGAGCAACATAGGCGTCTGGATGAGGAAAACAGCCAAGGGTGGAGTTTATTGTCAGGGTAGGAACAAATGTAGTTCCAGGCCGCCAGGGTGGGGGTGGCAGTGAAGCGCACTGGGTTTGCAAAATAACCCGTTAGCTGTAGGGGAGATCTGGTAGTCTATGTGGGTGTATTGGTGGTCAGTAGGGAAAGATATGGAAACCGTGGTATTGTAGAGGTTTGAAGGAAGGTGTTCAACTGGGACTTATCCTTGAACAGTGAAGCATAGGGAAGCAGGTGAGAGGAGGGGTGTATTCAGGGTCATTGTCACTGGCCTCCTTGGGAAGTTCAGCAGCCTGTAGTAGTCAAAGGATGAGGGGAGCTGTGGTGATGGGGAACGCTTTGTGGAGAGAAAGCCTCGTTCTTGCCATATGACTGTGTGGGAATGTAGGATGTGCTAGGCTTATTTGGAACTGATGTATATGTTGGCCCTCTGTCCTCGTGCAAGGGTTAGAGCTCGCATTAAGGCTATGTGCTCTGCTTTTTGTGAGGTTGTTCTGTGGGGGAGAGGATCGGACTTAATGGTGCCAGTTGTGGATACCACTGTGTATCCAGCAATCTTTTCCCTTTGGGGTAGTGGTAGAGCTCCCATCAATAAACCATGTGCTATCTGGGTTCGTAAAGGGTTCTGCTGAGATGTGTGGGAAGTATGGCTGCAGTTTGTCTACTGCAGGTCTCTGTGCAGTAGTGAGTAAGGGTTTGGTGGGATCATATAAAAGGGTGGCCAGATTAAGAGTAGAGCACTTTTGCAGTCTGAAGTTGGGAGACTCAATAAAACTGACATGAACAATTAGACTCGCAATGGGGAGAGGTGTCCCACTGCCTTATAGGAAAGGAGATCCTTTAAGCAGCATGAGCAAAGAATTGTGGTTCATTGACTAAAGTTTAGTTTTTACTTTCCTGGGCTAGGAGTGCAGTGTCCACTAAAGCTCATAGGCAGGATGACCATCCCAACTGTGGTATCTAGCTGTTTGGATAGGTAGAAAACAGGTCTGCAGGTGGGTTCCTTGTTTTGCCCTAAAACCCTAAGGGCGATACCCTCTCTTTCAGTTGTGTGTAAGAGGAAGGGATGGGAGAAGTCCAGAAGCAAAAGAGTGGAGGCAGAGGTGAGAGCCATTTGTAGGGCCTTAAAAGTTGGGATGATGTTGATGGTGGGGTCCAGGGCTTCATGAAGGGGTCTCCTGGTGACCTAAATAGAAGGGCTTGGCCAAGAGTCCAAAATTGAGTATCTATAGCCGGAGGAAGCCAGCTAGACCAAGGAAAGAGAGGATATCAGACTTGGTGGTGGGAGAAGGGAGGAGATGAGGGCCTTTCAGTCAGTGGTGATATGTCTTTGTGTGAGGGTGATGGAGACCCCTACATAGGTGACTTCAGGGGTGGAGAGCTGAGCCTTGGAAGGAGAAACTCAGTACTCACATGCCGAGAAGAAGTTGAGCTTGGTAGTGTAGTCAACAGAGAGGGTAAGAGAAGGGCTGCACATGAGATCATCCACATATTGTAAGAGGGTGCTGGGGGAGAGATCTAGGGAGGCTAAGTAGGAGGCCAAGGCCTGGCCAAAGAAATGTGGGATGTCATGGAATCCCTGAGGCAGGACTGTCCATGTGAGTTGTTGGGAATGTTGAGTGTCGGAGTCTGTCCACATGAAGGCAAGGAGGTTTTGTGTATCAGGGTATAAGGGGATGGTAAAAAATGCATCTTTGAGGTCTAACACTGTGAAGTGGGTAGTACCTGAGGGAATCTGGGACAAGAGTATTTAAGGACTACAAGGTGGATAGGAAGGGCGGCAGGTGATCATGTGGTTACATGAGGCATGGCCAGGTTTGCCTATTTGGTAGTCCTGGTTGGGATCTTCCTGGGGTATGGCAGTTGTTCCTATTGGCTTCTGATCATCTACTCTGTGGAGATCACCTGCATGTGCCTGTGTGGCCAGCCAGACTTGTTCTTTTTCGTTGGGTAGGAGTGTAGAGGAGATAGTAATACATAAATCATGCCAAGTAGGTCATAGAACTGGACCAGATATTTAAACTCCTTAATATAATTGTCTGGGTCAGAGGATAAGGATCCAAGTCTTTTTTCTATCTGGGAGAGGTCTGAGGAGAAGGGAACATGGACTCTGATTATGCCCTCTGTGCCAGCTACTTTCCAGAGTGGCTGGATGGGTGCTGGAGATTCCTGAGGGAGGGGGGGGTCTGTGGGCCAGGTTGAGAGTGGGTATGGGGAGGAGAGGGGAGGTCAGGCAAGTTGAGGGGAGACAGGGTAAATTGGAGCTCAGGTCAGAGTCATCCCTGGAGGTGAGTGGTAAGGGCATGGGATCCAGTTGAGTGGCACAGGGAGAGGGGCAGTTGGAGGAGAACTGTGATCAGCAAGATCGAAATAAGGAGGTTTGGGGTCAGATGGTGAAGAGGGTTTTGAGCGAGAGAGGAGGATTTGAAAGGGGGAGCTGGACTCACAGAGCAAAGGACAAGAGTGAAGGGCGAAGAAAACCTAAATGCCAGGGATTTCTGACCACTTGCCATTGCAGTGACAAAAGTTATTAAGATCTCTAAGAGTATTAAAGTCAAAAGTACCATTTTCAGGCCATTGTGACCCACTGTCTAATTTGTTTTGGGACCAGGCAGTATTACAAAAGAATATAAGGCGTTTTGGCCTGATTTTACCCCAAAGGCCAGGGTGTTGATATATGTAAGAGGCACCCAATCGGGGTAATCTTTGGAGGAAGCGATAAAGGGGGTCCCATTATGTCCGGGTTAGGAATTAGAGAGGTGAGCAGGAGGAGTCCCAGGAAGAGAAGGGCGAGGGGAAGAGGAGTCGCAGTTCCCCAAGCTGTTCTCCAACTTAATATGGAGCCTTTCTCAGAGTGGGCATCCCCACGCTGAGAGGGCCCAGGCCCAAGACATCTCCTGGCCTAGCCCTAGGTCTTGAGAGCCTAAGGAGTGGTGGGAGAGAACAGGAGACCTGAGAGAGAGAGAGAGAGAGAGAGAGAGAGAGCTCTTTACTCACCGAGTACGTGCCTGGGAATTAGAGCCGGTGTTGTCTGTGTAGTCTGTGATGGAAGGGAGGAATCCCTGAGGTGTCCTCTCCGCAGGTCCAGGAGAGGCAGCCAGGAGGCAGATCAATCCCGAGAGTAAGAGAAAGGGAAAGAGCAAGGGGCGATCCAGCAGGTCCTGACAGGCAGCCCTCCCAGGTTTCGGCACCAAAAGAAAGGTTTGCTGAGGGAGGAACACACCGAGAGTTCAGGTAAGCAAGTTTACTAAAGAGATATGCCGGGCTGACTCCAAAAGTGGCATCAGCAACCTCTGGGGAGTTGGGAGAGCATTTTACAGGTTAGGTATAGGGAAGCAGGGAGGGGAAAGTTGGAATGAAAAAATTTTGTGTTGTTCTTTGACCGATGGTGAGCATTCCTGCAGTCGAGGTTTTTCGAACGTGTCACCGTTTATGCTTTCTCCTTGTGGTCAGGGACTTTCTGAGGAGGGTTTATTCTTTCTCTGGTTTTGGGGAGATACATAACTGAACTTTAACTGAACTTCTGAGGTTTCTTGTTCTTGGTCCCTCACACTTGGTTTTGGAAACAAAGACCTAGGAAAGTCAAGTTAGTTTTGCTAAGTATTATAATTTAAAACGACAGATTTGGACAAGGGCAGAGATTCTACATTTCTAACAGGCTGCCTGGGCTCCCATGAAGCCCTCCAGAACATGCTCTTCATCACCAGTAGGTTAGATGGGATTTTAGTTCCAATTCAGGCAGATCTAATCAAAATAAACTGGGTGGGCCTCATGGGCCAGGAATGACTAGATTCATCTGAGCAATAAACAGGGCAGCTTAAACCATACCTCCCACTTTCTGGAAGGTTCAGGCATCAGGAACTTGGTGGGAGACGCCTTCAGTCACATTCCATGAGAACCGAAGAGCTTTTTCACCTTTATTTTTTCATGAATTTTAACATGTTTGCAGCACATACAAGCCAAGTTGTCCTGAACACATTACTCAAAAAGTTCTATTCCTAAACCATAGCCCGTGGGAGATGGCCCCCTCAGGGTCAGCGATAGACTTTTTTTTTTTGCTCTAAGACTTAGTGCTGAAGGGAGCAGGGTAGATTTCTACTTTCATCAAGTGAACATGGTTTATAGCCAAAGGACCCCAATTCCACCTGAAGCTTAGGAACACATTGTAAAGTCCAGGTGACTCTCCTGTTATTAACCTGACATTGAAACTGCCTGACTATGGGCACAACTTCTAGCTAGGCTGAAGTGCAGACAGTAACCAGAAGAACACTGGGGCAATTTTGGTGGGAAGCTTAGCCCTGGTCTCTGACGCCACACTCCTGGCCACACTCCTGGGATTGACAGGGCGAGGAGACAAGGGTCAGAGTTCACCCCACCTCCACCTGGTGCCATGACAGCCTCCATATGCCCAGCTGCAAGCAAGGCCGGACTCTGGAGCCTGGACAGCGTCAGCAGGCTCTTCAGGGTTGGAGCTGAGCTACCAGAGTAAGGAGGGAGACAGAAGGAGATAGGCTCCCCATGTTACGTGGGGGGATGGGGACAGGGAGGGAGTGGGGGAGCGCATAGGAATAAGGCTTCCTCTGCAGTGCAGTGGGGAGAGAGGGGGTCCAGGCCCCCTGGGGCCCTAGGGGAGCAGCAAAAGGAAGAGTTCTCTTGCAGGGGTTGAGGTGGAGGGAGTTCTCAGGAAGGACTTCTGGGTGCCTGTGGGTGAAGGTGCAGAGCTCCCAATTAAGGGAGGGCTGGCAGCTTAAGGGCAGGGTACTTCCTGAGGCAGTGGGCAGGTTTGGGAAGGAAGAGGGGAGAGAGTTCCTGGTGCACTAAGTGGGGAAGAAAGAGTTAAAGAGGTCAGTTGTGGGGAAGAGCTTCCCTGTTCAGGTAATGTTAACATACCTAGAAAATTACTGCCAGACAGTCTTTGGCAAGTTCAGGACCAACTAGTGGTTATGGCCCAACAAATAGCTGCGTTCTGTGAGAACAATGCCCTGGGTTAAAACCTGCAGTTAATATTCCTTAATCCCAGGCTGTCTTTGTTTAAGCCCAGTAAAACTATAATTTACTTGCTTTCTTTCCCTTAGATTTTCCAACATACGTATGCACATACTATTACATCCACTCCATTTACAGTAAGCCCCTTAAGACAACAGATTCTGGTCAACATAAAAATAAGTTTGGGGAACAAAGCTTCAGGTCAGTTAACCACAGAAACAGTTTCAGTCAATTTAAGAATAACAGGGCTGTCAAAAACAATAAATCTTTAAAAAAAAAAAAAAAAGAATAACAGGAGAAGCCAAGATGGCTCAGCAGGTTAAGCACTCACTTTGCAGCCTCAGGGACCGAGGATCGAATCCCAGCCCTGGCCAATGCAGACCCATATGCTGAACTGGGGTATTTCCCATGCCGGAGGTCCCCATTTGGTTCTCACTCCCCGGTTTGGACCCTGGTTTGGACCCTGGTTCTCGGGGGTGTGCCTCTCATGCAGAAGGCCCCCAACCTAGTTCCCGCCCTGTGAGGCCCCTGCCCAACTGTGAGGAATTAAATCATGTTGACAACTGATGATCTACAACTATGGAGACTACTCTGGACCCTCCCCCTTCTCTGTCTCTGTCAAAAACAATAAAATAAATCTTTAAAAAAAAAAAGTTTAAGAATAGTATCTTGGCATCAATTGTGTTTTAGCTCTGAAATCATGAAAGCAAAATGACCCATCAACCATATCCCTTGGAAACTAGACCATACAATGCTGAGACTGATGTCAGGACGTGAAGCAATGATCAATTGCTCCCTGCCTTAGCCCAACCTATCAGTAGAGCCCACAATCCCAACTCCCTAGTAACCATTATTGATGATTCCCCCACCCCCCCGATATATGGCTGGCTACCAGAGCCCATCCTTGCAGCTGTCCCTCTCGATCTCTGCCCACTCTCCCTTGAGTGTATTCCAATAAATTGCTTCTCTTCTCTTTGTGAATTTTCACAATCCACGAGCAGCAGCAGCCATGGCTCTACATTTGGCAGCCCATGTGGGGACTGTTCTCTCCCTCCCTGGTAATTGTACCTTCTTGGGGTACCTAACTTCCAATGTGTGGCACAGTAGGCAGCAGCAGCTTATCCTAGGTGAATCCACATGTACTATTAGGCCCCTTTCTTTTTCTTTACAAATCTCTTGAGAACTCCTGAAGGAGGTGCCTGGGAATTGATAATTCTTGGCCAGGGCCATTCTCCAGCAGAGTCAGAAGCTCAGAACACTCCCTGGGGGCCTCTTTTTGGCCTGCACAGGTGTTCTCGACTCCTTTTTCTAGACTCTGTCTCCACATCCTATGATCCTGAGGTTCCAGAGGCAAGTCAGAGACCATCCAGTGTAATGTCTGGGAACACTTGTGGAGTGCCAGGAACTGCCATGGATACAGAGATCCCGGACCCCAGGATCTAGCTCATGTAGGGTATGCCCCTACGGCCTATGGCCAGTCTGTTCTTGGGCCTATTTTGTGCAGGGGATGCCCCCATGGCATTTGGCCACTCTGTAGGGATACCTTTGAGTCTGCTGCTCAGACCAACCACTGACTGGCACCATCTCCCTTTTTCCTTGGGACCATAGGAGGTAGCTCATCTATCCCACAGGACTCTATCCTAGTCTACCTTCTTAAAGAAAGAGCATTATGGACACACTCAATAGTTTGGTGGTTACCTAGGGAGGGGGGAGGAGGGGGGGAGGGAGAGTTGGGGGGGGAGGCTGGAGTGGACACTGGATATATGGTGATGGAAGGGGAGCTGATTCTGGGTGGTGAGCACATAAAGTGATGCATAGATGATGTGATGTGGACTTGTACATCCGGAAACTATCTAATTGTTACCAATCAATGTCACCCCAATAAATTTAACAATAAAAAGAAAAAACTTAAAGGGACCACAGTTCTATACTCTGTCTCCACCATTGGGGCATATATGCCATTTGGGGTCTCATCTGAGGCCAATCTGTGGTACAGATTTGGGGCTTTTATGCCATTTGGGGTCTTGTTGAGACCAATTTGCTGTACCAGTTTTGGTGGGAGACCAGGTTCTGACCCTCAGCTCCTCATTACTGAGAATGTGGTTCTTGTGGGTACTCACATGGGCTTTTGGTTTAGTTTATTTGTAATTTGTTTTTATTTGTCTGTAGTTTGTTTTTCCTCCCTTTTCTTTGTGTCTTAAACTAAAAATGAGAGGCTCTGTGTCTACACCATCTGAGAACTCTCAGTTGTATTTTGGCTGACCAGTCAATTTATAGTTATAAGCCAATAATAAGAAAGGCTGTTGTGTGTTATGTTTTATATTCTGAGGAGAGATGACTTCTCAATGGGTCTTTGAATTATACTATTTTGCAATTAGAACTGTTTTTGTCAAAGATTAAGAAAATGGGACAAGGTCTCTTATGTGCAAACTTTTATGATGCTATACAATAGAAATTCTCAAAAGAAGGGAACCTGATGGTTCAGAGAACATAGGAATCTACCCACCACCTGGTTCACTTATAATTAGGCACCAACTCTATTTTCAGAAATTTGGTAAAAGTCTTACAAGATTTTTCTGACCCTTAGTAACTTTCAAGGTCTTGCAGAAAACCAGAAATGTAAACACAGCCACTACTGCCTGAGGCTGAGGTAACAGAAGAGAACAGGGAAGCTTTTAAAAAACACAAGCCAGATCTTTTTCCAATCTCCTCGGCAGAAGATCTTTAGTCTTCTTTTCCACTGTTGATAGTTCTGTTTGTATGTATGAACTCTAATATCTATGCCTGTCTATGTTTTATGTATGATATATTTTTGCCTCAGGATGGTATTTCCAGTTATAAGCTTCATTGGCTTAAGCTCTTTTTAAAGAGCTTAAATTTAAATAAATAACAAAATACGGAAACATTATTTATTGGATAAGTATGAGTACACATACTTCCAGTTTCTTGTTAAAAAAAGAAAAAATATAAAAGATAAATTAGGATCTGTTGCAAAATGTGTAGATTTTCCAATGGCATCAAAATAATTTTCTATATTCTATACTGTCTTAATTAGGTTCTTGGTTACTTGAAAGAAGTAAATATCCACAATAGTAAGAACCAAGTTTTGGGGATGCGGGGATGGCTCAACAGGTTAAGCACTGGCCTTGCTTGCAGCCCCAGGGTCCAAGGATCAAATCCTGGCCCCAGCCTGTGTGAGCCCATATGCTGAACTGGGTTGCAGCGCCCAGTTCAGTTCTCACTGGGGCAAGCTTCCTATGTGGGAGGCCCCCGGTTCAGCCCCCCAGCTCACAGGGGCGTGTCTCCCATTGGGGGAGGTTTCCTACCCTGTTCCAAACCCTGCACAACCCCCCAATCACCTGTGGAATGAAACTATGTCTGATGACATGCAACTATGGAGACAGCTCTGGGCCCTACCCCTTCTCTCTGTCTGTCTCTGTCTCTGTGTCCCTTTGTGCCAAAAACAGTAAAATAAATCTTAAAAAAAACAAACAAAAAAACAAACCTAAGTTTTTCTAATGACATAAACTTCTATATTCCAGGACTGCTAGGGTTCATATGTCCTTCTCAATGTCAGATATGAGCCAATGTAAAGAAACTTGACCTGATGTTATCCCTAACCTGACAGGGTATTATAATTGTTCTGATCCATTGTTGCATCTCTGATAAAAAGGCTCAGATCCTGCACCACCCTACCTCCCCAAAAAAGGCCAGGAAATTAGTTTCAATGTCTCTAACAACCTAAACAGGGAAGATGAGGAAAAAAAGAAACAATAAGACTGGAGACAAGACCACAGACAGGCAAGACTTTTGGCTGTAGTTATAGACAGACGAAGGCCAAAGCCATCTCAGGGCCACCCCAGCAACTCCAGTAGAGAAACACCAGGTAAAGGAGACTGCTTTGGATGTGGAAACTCAGATCTCTGGAGTAAGGAATGCCCTAATCCTCCAAAGCAGTTGTGCACCCTTCCCAACTAAAAGGGCACTGGAGAGGGGCTGTCCCATTCTAAAGGGAGCAGGGACCAACTCCTCTGCAAATGATTGTGTTGACTGGTAGGGCCTGAGGTACCCAGCAACTCCCAAGAAAAATGCCATTCTCATCACAGGAGGAATGCCAGGTGACCTTTAATGTGGCAGGTAAGCCTGTTAATTCCCTCAGTGATACAGGTGCCATTTACTGTCTTAACCGCTAACTCTGGACCTATTTCCACTGCAACCTGCTTGTTTGTGGGGATAGAAACCCTAGATTTAGGCTCATACTCTGCCTGTTTCTTGCCAATGGCCTGTACCTTGAAGGAAAAGTAAAATGAGCCAATCAGACTTTAAAAAGGACTCTAGGAAAGTTTTGTCAGGAAATCTCTGACCCCTGGCTCTAGTTGCTGCCCATTACTTTTGACTCTGACCTTAATTCTGTTCTCCTGGGCATCCCAACTGCTGTCAAGCTACAAAGAGTCAATGGCTAGGTCCACTCCCCTAGAATCAAACCTGTTTCAATTAAGTTTCCAGAGGACGCCCCCAGAAAAACAGGCTGTCATTTCTGTTCCTCTGAGCAAACTTAAGACCTTACGCTCCTCTTTGAAACAGACAAGCAAGGCAATCTCCCAAGACTGAGAAGTACTGATGACTAACCTGGCTGAAATGCTTTCAAAAGACTCAGCTATTGCCAGACGTGGCAGAAAACTCCCTATCTCTATCATGGAAATCTTGGTTGTAGTCTTCTCTCACCCCTGTTAGTTGTACTCCATGTAATTCTCAGGTTACTTCTGTTTAGACCTTGTCTCTTTAAACTTCCAGTTAACTTTCACTCTTCCAGACTACAGAAGTTCCACCCAGATAGTCATACAGGGCCTTCAGCCATATTTTGGACATTATTCAAAGGCCAAAGGGAAGTCATATAATGGTTTCAAAATGTATTCTGAGTTTTGCTTTTCAAAAGAACACAGCTGTGAGGAAAAGCTGGGATGGCTCAGCGGGTTGAGCACTCGCTTTGAAGCTCTGGGGACCAAGGATTGAATCCCAGCCCCAGCCCATGCGGAGCCATATGCTGAACTGGGGTGTGCTTCCCATGTGGGAGGTCCCCAGTTCCTTTCTCACCCCCCAGTTTGGTCCCTGGGTCAAGGGGGCATGCCTCCTGTGCAGGAGGTCCCCAGCCTAGTTCCCACCCTGCACAGCCCCCACCCACCTGTGTGGAATGAAACCATGTTGAAAACTGATGACCTACAGCTATGGAGACTGCTCTGGGCCCTCCCCCTTCTCTCTGTCTCTCTTTGTCTGTCAAAATCCATAAAATAAATCTTAAAAAAAAAAAAAGGACACTATATCTGCTATCTGGAAAATGAATGTGAGAACGCATGTATTGAGATGAGATGGGAAGGAATGAGACATTTTAGGAAGATTGGTAGTACCCTGCAACAGAAGCATTGTGGTGGAAATTGAACATGTGAAAGCATGAGTGATATAAAATATATAAAAATCAACCAAATTTAGGGATGCAGGGATAGCTCAGCAACTGATTACGAAGCCCAGGGTTCAATTCCTGGCCCTGGCCCTTGCAAACCCCATAGGCTGAACTGCAGTGCCACTGGTAACCACTGGGATGGCTCAGTGGTGAAGGTTCTCTCCTCCCATGAGGGAGGCCTTGCGTGACCCCACATCCACCTGTGTGAAATAAAACCATGTCACAACCTAATGATGTACAACTATGGAGACTGCTTTGGGCCCTCCCACTTTCTCTCTGTCTCTCTCACCTTCTTTCACATAAGACAAATCTTAAAAAAAAATAAAATAACCAAACTTGAAGCCACTCAATAACCCAGAAATACCGTGTATTTACATGATGTACTATGCTAGGTCCAAAGAACAGTGAATTAGGAAATCAATAAAAAATAAAGATCTGACGGCAAATTCTGAAATGACCCAAAACTAGAAAATGGGGATTGATTTATTTACACCAGGGATTCTGGGGAAGTAACATTTAAATACACCAGAAGCAATGCAGAGAGGTAGGAATGTGGACCACCCCCACCTAAGGTTTCAAAGTAAAAGTTAGAAAACCATATTATTCTTTTTTCTTTGTATATTGCCTTACTTACCCCCTGCATGCTTGTTCAGATTCTGCACATTTTATTTTTTATGATCTTTACACAAAATTTTTTCTTTTTTTTTTTTTTAAGATTTTATTTTGGCAGAGAGACAGAGAGAAACAGAGATAGAGAGAAGGGGAAGGGCCCAGAGCAGTCTTCACAGCCGTACATCCTTAGTTTCAAAACAGTTCCATTCCACACAGGTGGATGTGGGGCTGCGCAGGGTGGGAAACAAACCAGGGGCCTTCCATATGGGAAGTGTGCCCCAGTTCAGCATATGGATCCACCTGGGCTGGGGCTTGATCCCCGGACCCTGTGGCCAGTAGGCAAATGTTCAACCTGCTGAGCCATCCAAGCATCATCCCCCAACATTTTTAAAATCATTATTTTTTTAAATATATATATATATATATATTTTTTTTTTTGACAGAGAGAGATACAAAGACAGAGATAGAGAGAGAACTGAACTGGGGGAGCTCCCAGTTCAGCATATAGTTCCGCACAGGCCGGGGCTGGGATTCGATCCCCGGTCCCCGGTGCTGCAAAGTGAGCACTCAACCCACTGAGCCATCCCGGCTTCCCCAAATTCATTATTTTTTTAAAGATTTATTTTATTGTTTTTTTTGACAGAGACAGAAAGAGACAGGGAGAGGGTCCAGAGCGGTCTCCGTAAGTTGCCTTGCAG
This sequence comes from Craseonycteris thonglongyai, assembly GCA_004027555.1. Classification (NCBI taxonomy): domain Eukaryota; kingdom Metazoa; phylum Chordata; class Mammalia; order Chiroptera; family Craseonycteridae; genus Craseonycteris; species Craseonycteris thonglongyai. The sequence continues at coordinate 15,763 of PVKE010010624.1, read as the reverse complement.
CTGTGAGCTGTTTGCTCCCCTGTGCCAATCTCATAACATCACAAAGGAGTGTCTCAGAAAGCTGAGACCTGAAGGAATGATTTAGGTAAAGCTTCTTTGAAGGGAGTGTCTCGGAATGCTGAGACCTGATGGAATGATATCGGTTGTTCTCCCTTATAGGATGGTTTCTAAACAATGACTCCATCCTCTGTGATTCTGCGTGTGTATGAAGGCACAGTACATGTTGGAGTACAATGGGGACTTTTGGGAAAACAGTTGCCAGGCACGAAACTCACAGACCTTGAGATTAACGTTTAACTTCCTTGTACAATAGCTAATGAAAGCTATGCATTGGCCCGATTTGGGGCTCAGTCCTTAAGGCTTGAGTCCCTTGGCCCTGCTTTCAATCTACTCTTGGCTACTGTCTTTCTTAACCCTGTGTCGCCCTTCTTGCATCCCAAAGCTTTTGTTGTGCAGGATGTGACATCATAATGGTACATCATCAGTTTTCCAACATGGTTTCGTTCCACACAGGTGGGCGGGAGTACGCAGGGTAAGAACTGGGCTGGGGACCTCCCGCATTGGAACCATGTCCCCTTGAGCCAGGGGCTGAACTGGGTTGGGGGTGGGGTGGGGCGAGAACCGAACTGGGGGCCTCCCACATGGGAAGCACACACCCCACTTCAGCATATGGGTCTGAACTGGCCGGGACCAGGATTCCATCCTTGGTCCCCAGGGCTGCAAAGCGAGCGTTTAACCTGCTGAGCGATCCCGGCTTCCCCTTGCTATGTTTTAATAATGCAACCCTTTACCAAGATACATTTTGGTGTCAGTTGCTTTGTATAAATACTTTTATTTTGTGGTACATCCTTTTAATCTTTTAAATTTTATTACTAAATTTGTTGAAGTGCTTTTAATCTTTATATTCAGTCTTATTAAACCCACAAGATAATTTGATTATGACTTCTGCTGCTTGTGTCTATTTTTCCGTCATGATCCCAGACCCCTATTTGTTATAATTTCTTTTTCTGCTCTTCTAGCAATTATATTGGAAACCTCAAGTCTTTTCCAACCCACCAATTTTATAATATTTCAATTTATTAACTTTTAAACATTTCTCGCTGTCAGGGACTCACTTGAGAATATGACGCAGGTCTGGACCAACTTCTTTTAAAAAATGTACCTACATATACAGGTATGCCTAAATTTAAAAGGGGCTCATGCCCCTAAACTGTGAGAACTCTAATATAATTTGCAGCACAACACACCAAGTTCAATACACAAAACTAAGAGAGAGAAACTGTAGATGGATCATGGATGCACATTAACATTGTAAGTGTTTAGTGCTATTACTGCATTTTTATCCATCAAAGGGTATGTGTAATAATCTATAAGCAACAGGAAAGCTGTTTTCTATTGTTTTAACTATGAGGCCCTTTAGTTTACCTACTGTAGCTATGTCTGGGGTGAAAATACAGTTTTTCCTCTGTGTTTATTTCTCAAAAGCTGTGTTAACTAAAAAGCAAAAATACTATGTGATAGTAGTTAAATTTTACCTGTAATGAAGTTAACGTTAAGGGATAAATTTTTACCCAATAGAACAAACAACTATTGCTCTCTCTACTTTTGAACTTTAATAATTTTTATTTAACTTTATATGACCAAAAAGTATTATTTAAACATACAATCAACATAAAAATTAATTAGGTTTTTTATACTTACAGCCCCTATCAATTTGGACTAGCCACATTTCTACACTATTAGGCAGTCAATTGCTTTATATTGATTGCATTTTGCATGTGACTCATGAATCAAGATCTGGGGATGTGGGGATGGCTTGGTGGGTTAAGTGCTTGCTTTGCAGCCCCGGGGACTGAGGATCAAATCCCGGCCAGGGCTCATGAGGACCCATATGATGAAGTGGGGTGTGCTTCCCATGTGTGAGACCCCCAGTTTGGTTCTCGCCTCACAGTTTGACCCCTGGCTTGAAGGGGCATGCCTCCCATGCACAAGGCCCCAAACCCAGTTCCTGCCCTGCACAGCCCCTGGAGATTGAGTCCCAGCCCTGGCCCCTGAAAACCTACATGCTGAACTGATGCACAACTAGTAACTGCCAGAATGGTAGTGAAGGTTCTCTCCTCCCATGCAGAAGGCCCCAGGCTGGTTCCACACTGCACAGCCCCACATCCACCTGTTTAGAATGAAACTATGTCATAACTAATTATGTACAACTATGGAGACTGCTCTGGGCCCTCCGCACTTCTCTCTCTCTCAACTTCTCTCAAAACAATAAAATAAATCTTAAAAAATAAATAAAATAAAAAATTATATTTGTCATATTTTAATTCAATTGGACACCACAATTCTAACTCAATATTGTGTAGCATAGAACAGAGACCTCAATTAGAGAATATGAAGAATGGAGATGTCAATGATGGTCATCTGTGTAATGTCAACAGACCTATAGGGAAAAGAGCATGACAGGAACTTGTAATATTCATACTAGGTGACAACTTTTGACAAAGAAGAGGAATACTGTTGGGAAACCTAAAGAAGTTTAGAATATTTCATCCTAATTTATCATTTTTCCCCTAAATTGAGTATTGCTTTTAGTATACTTATATGTGCTGCCAAAGCAAGCACTAATGATAGCTTTTTCCTAGCCCAAAGCTACATGGATTTTTTAATTTACAAAGCCCTGTTGTTTGTATCTGCATTTTTACATTTGATGTACAATCAACCTGGAATTGATTTTCTATTTGCAAGAGTTTTAAAACTAGTTTATCAAGTTTCACAGTCTAAACTTTACTGATTAACTCAGATGAAAAAAAATCCTAAAATGAGTATTATCCAACCAAATCTATCAATACACAAAGCAATAAGATATGATGACCAAGTTGGGTTTATTATAGAAAAGCAATTATAGTTCAGCATTTCAAAGTTAATTATCACTATAATTTGTCACAATGACATATTAACACGTTGCGTATGGTGGGGTTTAAATCCCTCATACCCCTCTGTTCCAGCAGGTTTTTAAAAGAAACTACTTTAAAATGCACTCTTCTCTTTAAAGCGTAAATGCTTCTATGCCATTTATTATTTTTCCATGGAACTTTTTAGGATTTACTCACCTATGATGTTAGTAATCCCTCCTGGTGTGATACTGCAGAAAGCAGCTTCCTTTGTGCAGTGGGACATTGCAAAAATTGCATATGTACCGAGTTTCACTTCTCACTTTTTTTGATGCACACACTGTACACATCCGTGTGTGATATTTTTTCTTTCCTCTTCCCACTATGGGCTCCAGATGATGCATGGCCAAATCTCCTGAGAGCCTGGCCGGATTGTCTTCCTTGGGGGCCCGCTGCGTAGGCACTTTCACAGCTGGTTACCTATCGCCACTCGTCTCACCTCCCTGTCTTGGCCTCTCACTGCTCTCTGCCCAATCTTTTGAAATTCTGAGAAGATATTGTTTGAATTTTATTTTGCTGTCTTGATTCAACGTTTTATAGACCCGAAAGGAATTAAAAAGTGCACAGTTGATCAACCACAGCACAACTTTTTTAGACCACTTCATTGTTTTTCTTAGTATCGTGTAGTATGATAAATACATGTCTGCTCTGTCAACACCCTTCATGCAATCATTGTACTTCACAATACAATTGGGCTTCTTGACCATAAGTCCTGTTCTTTTATTGATTTTCCTTGTATCACTCATGGTTGCATCATGAATGGTCGTGATCATCCTAACCTCCCGTTTATCTGTCCAATTCAGGAGCAGGACTTGGCCTTTTCGGCAAAAGCTGTATTCCCGTTTTCAATTTTTTTGATTCTTTTTTCAAAATCTCCAAAAGACCTCTATTCACTCTAATTGTGCCACAGACTCTTGTTTTTGTGCCAAGAAGAGATTCTGCTATTTTTACACTGTTATAATACTTGTCCTGGTAAATGTGATGCCACTGGCCAAGGCTAGGTTTCAAAACTGATGATAGTTTCTTCAAGATTTTTACCCTCAGCTGCACAAACCTCCAAGTTTGAAATGTAGCCAGATTCACTTTCGCATAACATGCGAACAAGCAGTCCATATTTCACTATCTTTGGTGGGTTGTATGTGCGGAATTTCAGTCTTCCTCTCCAAGGAATCATTGCCTCATGTAGGGATAATTCTTGCTTTGGTTTATAAACTGTCTGAAATTTTTCTACAATATAGTCCAACACTGGTCTGATTTTGAATAGCCTGTCTACTGTTGTGTTTGAATACAAATTGTTGTTGTTGAAATGCCATGCTTTCCATATATATTCAAATCTGTTTCTAGACATCAATTGCCGGAATATAGGTGTTGAAATAAAAGGATCAGTACTCCAATATTCTTTCAATGACGTTTTCCTTTCTTGCCCCATGAGGATTATTATAGAGAGGAACTTCTTCAATTCAGGAACAGTAATGTCGGACCATTTTCCAGACTTAGGAGATAATTTGTATTTATATTTGTTCTGACTGTAGTACCGGTTGGACTCATTGCACATGATTTGGAAAAAGTCATCACCAAGAAAAAGTTCCACGACTTCAGAGATACTATCAAAATGATTAGGCCTGATTTGTACACCAGGTGTACCTTCAAATTTCTCCAAACTAACTTTTATATCTTGTTTTTTCCATGTATTGGAAATTTCACTGTCAATTTCTTCATCATCACTATTTTCCAAAGACTCACTGTTGCTAATTATGAAAGAATGAATTTTTCTTCTTTTACTCCTAACTGGAAAGTCGCTGTCATTTTCACTCTCACTGCTCTCTTCATTGGCCTCAACAGGTACATCGGATAATTCATCAGCACACAAATCTGCTAAAATTTCATCTTCTCTCATTGTTTGACCTTTAGCTTTCGAAGCCATACCTACACAATCACACAAATAAAATAACTGCAACAAGAAATTTTATAAGCATAATATCCCCAGTTCGAAAAAGAATATAGGCACAAGTAAAGAATCCAATGTATTCTTGTGTAAAAACAACCAAGCACGTAACATAGCAAAACTCAAAAAACAAAACTCGGGCAGTGAAACCGTATGAGCAAGTGTCTTGAAGGAAACTAAACCCAAACCAAGAATGCCTCTTGTGAGCGCATCTCATATCGTGGGAGCACCAAACACGCAGCTGAGTTTGGACGATGAAAGCCAGAGATGCTAGCATAAGTGCTTTTGGGAGGCCTGAGTTAGTGATAAACCCAAAGACGCTGAGCTTCAAAAGTGTTTATTTATGCAGTCAAATGAATCTGCTGTTATTAGAAATGAGGGTCTAGAAAACTGAAACCCAGTGGTACGTCAGTGAGTGGCGATCCGAGGGAAGAGCTGCTTTTGAATTGTGCAATGGAGAACAATGTGGCTTTGAAAAAAATCCATTCAAAAGCGAATGGTAGCATTGTTGCATAGCAATGCATGATATGTTGAACATAGCAATGCATGGTAGTAGCATTGTTGCATAACTATGGCCAATAATATGAAAATAATTCCTTTCAACTTCCTATAACTTTGTATTGACGAGGTTACAATATGTATTTCATGAGGTATCACCGAAGAGTTAAATAAAATAATTCGGTGTTTTTCCAAAAATAACATAATTCAAAATCGCCTAAGGGATACTAAGGTTCCAAATGTTATAAACAAATCACTACAGTTCTGGAAAACTCTGTTTATTTGTACATCCACTGTTGTGAATGTAACATGTGAAATGACTCATGGGTGAAAAAATGTATCCGATTCAAAATCACTATTTTTTTAGGAAAAAAAAAACTATGAATTCTAAAAAGTGTACATATGATGCAGACTTTATTCATTAATGACATTTGCCTGTTAGATATTAACGAAACAAATAATTCAATAAAATATGCAAAGTAAAAAGAGTCAACAGTAAAAACAAGAATTCTCGTTATCCCTCCTTAGCGCATGGCTCAGAAAAAACGAAGATTCTCGTGATCCGTACGCAACGTGTTAATGAAGGCAAAATGAATTAGCTAAGAATATTTCACATTTTGTGAGAAATGCTACAGAATATCTGAAATGAAAAGACAATAGATGAATTCCTCTATAAACTGAGTAGGAAACTTCCCTGACCATGATTCAAAACCCAAACATGGGAAAATACATGCATGATTAAAAATACTAAAGTTAACTAAAAATACCATTAACAAAATGGGAAAGATATTTGTAATTTATTTCCCAATTGTTATTAGTAAAAGAGACAAAATATCTAACAATGCAAACAAACAAAAATAGCTAGAGGTATGGGCAGCAGACAGACAAAAAAAAATGTCATTAAACATAAAAGATGTTCAACCTCACCTATATAAGATAAACTAAAAAATTTTTTATTTTAAATGAACTGACATTTTAAAAGCTATCTTACAATTTGTCCACACATTCCTATGACAAGGCTATAGATAATAAACAGGCACCTTCAAATCCTGTTTGTGGAAATATTAAATGGTTCAACCACTATAGTCAAAAAAGGAAAAAGACACTTGCAAAGGCTAGTCACTACAGCACTATTTCTAATACGCAAAAATTAGAGACAACCCAATTGCACATCACTAGAAGTCCAACTGAATAAACTTTGGTGGATGGATCCACTAAAGGACATACTATACCTTTAACCATGGGTGTCTAACCTTTTGGCTTCCCTAGGCCACAATGGAAGAATTGTCTTGGGCCACACATAAAATACTACACTAACACTGATGATAGCTGATGAGCTAAAAAAAGCAAAAATATCTCATAATGTTTTTAGAAAGTTTATGAGTTTGTGTTGTTGGTCCATATTAAAAGCTGTCCTAGGCCACAGGCAGCCCACAGGCCACAGGTTGGACAAGCTTGCTTTAACCAAAGAAAGCCAGAAACCAATATGAAAGACCGACCCACTGGCCAAAAAGTAGATAATTTGAGCATCAAAGGGAATAAAACCTACAATAAAAGACATCCTATATGTCAAAACCATGACTTCTTAACTGTTTTTGGCAGATGCTAGGAACTGAATTCCTTATGCTGGATACTGACCAACGTAAGGAATCAAAAAAACATAACCAGAGGGAATGCTGGAATCAGCAGGTTGAGCACTTGCCTTGCAACCACGTGGTCTGGATATTGAATTCTGCCCTGGCCAGTCCAACCCCATATGCTGAACTAGAGCACAACTGGTAATCACCGGAATGGCAGCGAAGTTCTCACCTCCCATGCAGGAGCCCCCAGTTCAGCCCCACATCCACTGATGTGGAATGAAACTATGTCACAACTAATGATGTACAACTATGGAGACTGCTCTGGACCCTCCCCCCCTTCTCTCTCTCACCTTCTCTTAAACAATAAAATAAATCTTTTTTTAAAAAGTACATTTTAGAGTCATCAAATGATTAATGAAAAAATTTATTTGCTATATAAGTATTCCTGCTAATAAATGAGAAGGAAGAATTAAAATATAAACTAATTTGGGAAACATTAACAAAACAATAGATCTAGGGCATGATCAAGGGCCGATAACATCCTAAAGGGGGAACTCCAACCAATATGTGCCTCTGGCAGAAGTATACAGTACCTCAAATGAACTTTTATTTCCACAAAAAAAATCTCAACAGAATCATAACAGCCTTTAAAGGTCACTATCATTTTACAAAAAATGCAGAATATACAGATTCAACTAGTACCATAGTAACTTAATTAGAAAAACCCTGAGTGTGAAGAAGGAATTCTACATGACACAAAATGTGATTTGTTCAACAATCTTTTAGGCATGGAGAATCTTTATACCAGTGGTTCCTAACCTTTTTCCACTTGTGTACCCCTTTTAAATCCATTTTTATAAATTGTACCTCTTGTTTTAAAAACAGATGTTTTTTTAATACTGACACTTTTGTTCAATGCCTATCTTTTTTTTTTAAAGATTTATTTATTGTTTTTGACAGACAGAGAGATACAGAGTCAGAGACAGAGAGAAGGGGGAGGGCGCAGAACAGTCTCCATAGTTGCACATCATTGATTTTTCCACATAGTTTCATTCCACAGGTGGGCGGGGCTGCACAGGGCAGGAACTGGGCCAGGGTCTTGACCCAGTGAGAACTGAACTGGGGCCACTCAATCCCCAGATCAGAATATGGGTCCGCAAGGGCCTGGGCCGGGAATTCAATCCTCGGTCCCCGGCGCTGCAAAGTGAACGCCTAATCCACTGAGCCATCCCAGCTTCCCCTCAATGCCTATCTTAATGTAAAGTAGTAAAAATGAGGTAATAAGTTAGGAAAGAAAAATTACGGTACTACACTAAAAGTACAAACCACAGACTTAATTTTACAATATTCATAACAGTTAAATATTGATAACAATGATCAAATACTTAACAGACTTTCAATTATTAAAAATATTTGTGTTATCTGAAAAGTTTGTAATTGTTATGCAGATCACTAACCAATCGTAACATTGTTGATGAGATTGTTGAGCTTGCTTTGATGCACTTAGTTTCTTGAAATCAGGCTCAAAAGACGCAAGAATCTTAAATCTGGACTTGCATTAATCTTGTTGCAGTACTTATTTTTTATGAAGGTGTAAGAAGAAAAAGTTCTCTCCACTAGTCCAGTATTAGTAAATGGAGAGAGGTATTTGAGTGCCTTCTAACTGAGCTGTTTCTATTGCTCACCAACGTCTACTCAGAAGGTAATAAGATGCTTTCTTTTAAAATCAGAATTTAAAGAAGAATTGGTTGAAAGTTCAATTAACTGCTCTTTTTCATTGATTGATAATTTAGCTTCTTTAAATAAGTGTTCATTGAAGGGATCTGCAATCCAGTTGTTTTCTTTTCCACATTGAGGGAAGTACTAATAAAAAGACACTATAAGACCATCCACATGACCTACAATATTCTCTTTCATGTTCCAGGATTGATGGAAGTCATTCTCAGAGAAGCTGTGCAATTTCAAAAACTTCAGGCTGACCTCTTTCAATACACTTTCCCAAAGTCCAGGATTTTAACCACTGACTCAATTTTGTTGGGTTACTTTGAATAGTCACTGAGCTGTTTTGAAGTCCCAAGTTGAGTTTGTTTATTGTTAGAAAAATATTTGATAATATTATGCAAGACTTTGAAGCCAAACACTGTCCTAACACTTTGAAGCAAGATAGAAATGACGGTTTTCAAAAACTACCTGGACTTCCATGTCTAAATTAAAATATTCCATGTAAGTACTTTGCCATGAGACAGCCACCTTAACTCTGTATGCAAAAGTAATGTGCTATGAATGTTGTTCATTTCTTCACACAGAGCTTTAAACAATTTGGAGTTTCATGGTTGTGACTTACAACTTTACAGCCTCATCAAGAACATCTTTCTGTTCACTAGGAAGAGGCACGGATACAAGACTTTGTTTATGAATGCAGCAGTGACTCTACAGTACATGGGGAGCCACTTTAATTAGGCCACATAGGCCTCTAAAACAACTTGACATAGGTTTGCCTCCATCAGTGCATACACCAGAACAATTTGACCAACTAATGTCCACTTCAATGAAACAGCTACTGATTGCATTAAAATATCTTTACCTGTGGTACACTCTTATCAATGGATAACAAAGCAACAGTTTTCCTCAATTTCATGCCCCCACCAAGTAGTGCGATGACAAGCAAATTAGATAAATCAGCAACATCTACACTTCCATGGACCTGGATGGAAAAGAATTTACTTTTTATAATTCTATCTACTACTACAGCTTCAATATCATCAGACATTTCCTGAATTTATAGACATTGTACTCTTTGAAAAAGAGATAGTATTGATTTTGCAGACATGTTCTTCCCTAAACATACAAAAAATGATATCCTTAAAACAAGGAGAAATGAAATCTTCAGCTATGGTGAGGTTTTTACCACATTTAGCCCTGTGATAAACAATACAGTATGAAGCCTCAACTGCATTCTCGTCTTTCTTTCCTGACATCATGTATGAAGTTAACAGTTGAACACTTTTCTAAGTGCCATAAACACTGTATTTCTTTGTTTTATAGGATGTTTAGTTTCTAAATGTCACATGAGTAGACAGGGTTTCATTCAACTGTTGGATAATATTCCCCCACACACAACACACAAAGGCTTAGGACAGTCATTATCCTCTACAAATGATACCCATATTTAGTATACTTTTCAGAGTATTTTCTTTTCTTTTGTATCATATCTGAGGCACACAACTTTCTACTGTCTCCTAGTGTGACACGTGTTGAGTCATACTGGGGAATAGCTTATAATGTACATCAAGATTAGTTTTCTAACCCTTTCGTTGCACTGGTATTTTATTGTCATATACAAAGCAGTTTCAGGGATATCCTCAAGTAAATAAGAAATGGAAATTTGGTTATGTCACTTTTTATTTCAAGAATGAGAAAATTTTACTCTAATTTTTGCTTACTTGACCACTGGCACATTAGTATGGTAGAGCTCAAAACATTTTTCGAGGCATAAACCCGGGTTAGATGGGCATTTTGGACAAAAAAATCATGACTCCTTTCTTTATCCACCAGCATGACATACTCTGCATCGTTTTGTTGGGTATTCAGTACCATTTGTATGGTATCAAAAATAATACCGGTACCATACAAGTAACCATGAATAGAGGTTATAGAACCTACATTGAAACTATAGCTGTAAAATTGGTCGAATATGTACGGTATGTCTTTCTGAAGAGAGAAGCCAGAGGAGGTGGAGTTTTGTCTCTCGTAACCTGATCCACAGCTGATGATGATTCACAACTTTTGCCGTCAAAACAATGTCAGAAAATGCCTTATTACACCTCTGCTTCTTTTCACATGCAGTGAGTTGAATTGAGCAATTTCACCACCTTCTAGAATAAGCACTCCCAGCACACTCAAAAGTCTCCATTCAGCACACACAACTTCCGCAAAGGAAACTCTGTAACATCAACGTCAAAAGCACAGTAGAAAAGTAAAATATTATGCAAAAAATTATGATTTTTCTTTATATAAAAATACTAAAGAAGTATAAAATAAAGGTTGAATAAATGAAAATGTAGTGTCAAAATCCTTATGTGTTATTTCTTCGCAACATAAATCAAACACCAAAAAATTTTCACTTATGACATTTGGATACAACATATATCGAAAAAAAATTTTGACAGTGACCGTGGCTCCATCCAGCGAATAAAATACAATGTTTTATCATAAACTGCATTGCCACACATGCCTGTACTACAATAAAATATGCGGAGAGGCAAATAACATGAACGAAAACCAAGTCAAGACATACTTATCATATGCACAGCAGCAATAGCAACTCATGATGAGACATTATCGTCACACTCAGCGAAAGGGTTAACCATTCCTATTTTCAACCACTGATCCATACTGACACACTTAAAGATCACTGACAATAACTGAAACTATGCTAAACATTAAATAAAAAGATACTTCAAAAGAATCACAATTAAAGACTGTGCACTTTTACTTAGACTATAACTGAACTGATCAGTCTGGCTAGATGTATTTGTTTGGGGAAGTTCTAGAAATGCCACAAATGGATTGTTCTGAAACTGTGTGTAATGCTTTGGAGGAAGAGTTCATAGCCATGCCCTAACCAATCATCATTTGCTAATGTGATCTAATTTTTAAGTGTCTCCATTAAGGGTGATGCACACTTAACATTTATTATTCCACAATTAATGTTTTGCATGTTTTATTTTATTTTTCACCAGCATGGATTATTTTTTGTATACTCCTGAAGGGTCCAGTATGTACCCCCGGAGGTACGCATACCACCACTTGAGAACCAATGCTCTCAATCATCACTGCTAAGATAGTCACTTGTCATACTTGACATGTGGCTGGTACAATTTGAGATGTATTGCCAATATGAAATACATAGTGGATTTTTTTTTTTTAATTATGCATGAACTTTTATTTTTTTAATTTTTATTGTTTTTGAGAGAGAGAGAGAGAGAGAGAGAGAGAGATACAGAGACAGAGAGAGAACTGAAGTGGGGGAACTCCCCAGTTCAGCATATGGTTCCGCATGGGCCGGGGCCGGGATTCAATCCTCAGTCCCAGGCACTGCAAAGTGAGCGCTTAACCCACTGAGCCATCCCGGCTTCCCCAGATTTTTTTTTTTTAAGGTTTATTTTTTATTGTCTTGAGAGCAGGTGAGACAGAGAGGAGGGAGGGCCCAGAGCAGTCTCAATAGTTGTACATCATCAGTTGCAACAATTTCATACCACAGGTGATGTGGGACCACACAAGGTGTGAACACAACCAGCTGCCTTACACATGGGAGGCAAGAACCTTCACTGTGAGGCTTAGTGGTCACCAGCTGCACCACAGCCCAGCATATGGGTCTGCATGGGCCGGAGCCAGGACTCAATTCCCATGATTGCAAGGCAAGTGCCCCCCCACAATGGATTTTGAAAGTGTATGAACAAAAATTAAAACTCTATAAATTTACATGATGAATGACACTTCAGATATATATTAAACTACTGTTAAAGTTAACTGCATTATTTTTTTACAATTAGAAGTTACACATGTGGCTTGCATTTTATTTCTATTGGACAGGACTTCTCTGCATTAAAGCATGACTTAAGATATATATCTACCAATACAAGGTGCAACCTTATTTGGATCCCCATTGAAACCAACGAGCTATACAAAATTCTTAATCAGATATATTTGAACACTGAGTATTTGTTGATATCAAAGAATTATTTCTTCTGGTGTGATGATATTGTGGTAATATATTTAAAGATTCTTAGAAATACAAGCTGAAATATTTATAGAGAAAACTCATATTCTATCTGGGATATGCTGTAAAATAAGCCAGGCTGATCTTAGCTGAGCCTGGCTCTCCACCTGCCCTGCCTTTGGTCTTCCACAAGAACCTTCATTCCAGGAAACCAGGTGCGGGGCAGGGGCCCTATGTGAGGAGGGCTGTCCCTGTCAAAGACCTGAGTTCTAGTCCCACCTGTGTCGGTAGGTAGGTGACCTCTTGTCTCCTGGCCTCCATTTTCTCACCTGTAAAATGGGGATAATAGCAATAACTGCTATTGCCTGGTTACGAGCATGTGACTAAAAAAAAGTTGGGGAAGCCAGGATGGTTCAGCATATTAAGTGCTCGCTTTGCAGCCCTGGGGACTGAGGATAAAATTCGAGCCCTAGCCCGTGCAAACCCATATGCTGAACTGGGGTGTGCTTCCTTATGGGAGGCCCCCAGTTTGGTTCTCCACCCCAACCATGTTCAGCCCCTGGCTAGAGGGGGTGTGCATCCCATGCAGAGGACCCCAGCCCAGTTTCCACCCTGCGAGGCACCCCACCCACCTGTGTGGAACAAAACCATGTTGAAAATTGATGATGTGCAACTGTGGAGACTGCTCTGGGCCCTTCCCCTTCTGTCTCTCTGTCAAAAAATAAAATAAGGGAGATCAAAGATGGCGGCATGAGAGGAGAACGCCGATAACTGCCTGGGAAGGGCCTTGTGAACACAGGGGAATCCACAGGGGAAACCCTGAGAAGAAACCTCAACTAAGAGAACCACACAATGCAGAACAACACACAAAGGTTAGAGAAAAAAAGGGGAGAGCGGGAGAGGGAAAGGGAAGTAGCGGTTCGGGGACAGAGACTCGGAGCGCGGCCCGGGGCTGGCAAAAACAAAGGAGGATTGGGGGACGACGGTCAAAGTGGAGCTGGATCGAGGGCGGGCTGGAAGCCGAGACCTAGGGAGCGTGGAATCCCCACAAGACTGTGGACAATTTAACATCCGAACTCAAGGGACAGCACACAGTGCCCTAATCAGATCACAGAGCCTAAAGCGGACCAGGGACTGTGGAGCAGGGCGGCTGCACTTCCCGGCGGGCGGGGTGAGAGCAGGGCACCAGCCCACAACAGCTCAGCACCCCTGATTTACGGAGATTGACTGAGGGAGCGCCTTCTGAAGACAGGGCTGTTGGAGTGAGGGCTGGGGCTTGAGTGGGCATAGCTGCATTGGACATGCTTAGAGTGAATCCGGTGGTCTCAACAGAGCCGGGAGCATAGAGCTGCTGCCGCCCCAGCTACGGCCTGTACTCACAGGGTTTTCAGGGCCCCGCCCACTGGGCCACTGCAGCACCGCTGAGTGCACGCACCCAGGCTTTCTGCGCCCCGCCCACCAGGCTGCTGCAGCAGTGCTGCCAGTGCACAACTAGGCTTTAGGCGCCCCGCCCACCGGGCCACCACAACACCACTGCTTGCTTGCCAGCGCGCAATTGGGCTTTTGGTGCCCCGGTCACCAGGCCACTGAGGCACCGCTGCCAGCACGCAAGTGCGCAACTGGGCTTTTGGCGCGCTGCCAACTGGGCCGCCGTGGCACTGCTGCCTGCTTGCCAGCGCACTACCGGGCTTTTGGCGCCCTGCTCAACAGGCCGCCGCAGCGCCACTGCCTGCTCGGGAGCGAGCAACTGGGCTTTTGGCGTCCTGCACACTGGGCCTCTGGGGCATTGCTGCCCGCACGCACAACTGGGCTGACGATCGGGTCGCCGCGGTGTCATTGCCTGCGCACGGATTGACGGCTGACCAGGGACTCTGCCAAGCCCCAGCCCATCCAAGTGCTGCCCTGTGGGCGTGGCTTACAGATACAATTGAAGGAGGGGCAGCCAGGCTGAGGAGAGAGACCAGAGCTCCTGCGCCCCACCCCCACTGAACCACCAGCCCCCCTTCTGAAAGAGGAATCTGCTATTGTGTCTTAGGCCCACCCTAGCTCCTACTCACATGCCCCCACCCCTGGCCACACCTTTACTACCCTGCTATCTAACAGTTAAGAAGTACCCCAGGGCACAGAAGCTGTCTGCTTCCCCCAACCCTCTCCCAAAATCTCCTTCTCCCACAACTGAGCCCAAAAGAAAAAATAAAGAGAAGCCCATCTGATAGGCAAACCCCCAGAGGGAAAACAGACTCATGCCTAAAGCAAAAAGAACCATATCAAACACAATGCACACCTCAGAATCCAAAGCCCCTCCAGAAGAGCAGGGCCAGTCTTCAGTAAAGGACCTTGCACACTTGGAATCAAATCTAAGTGAAATTTAGATTTAGGGCTGCATTAAGACACTCAGAGAGCTCACTCAATGCTGGCAAAGTACCCAGACACAGTTAAATGACCTCAACAAGAAATTTTCTGAGCAAAATGAGTACTTTACCAACAAAATTGAGAAGCTAGAGCAGAACCAAAAGGAACTCCTTGAAATGAAAGGCATCATGGGAGAGCTGGAGAAAGAACTGAACAGCATAGGAAACAGGGCTGAGAGCTAGAGGACAGGATGAGTGAAATTGAAGATACAAACATGGAAATGTCACACAGGGAAGAAGAAAGGGAAAGGAAAATCAAGAGAAATGAAAGAGCCCTACAAGAACTTTCTGACTCCATCAGAAAGAACAATATTAGAATAATAGGGGTACCAGAAGGAAGCGAGATGAAATCTTCTCAGAGTCTACTAAAACAAATAATGGATGAAAATTTCCCTAACCTGTGGAAGGAATTATAGCCCCAAATCCAAGAGGAAAGCAGAAGTCCTAACTATCTAGATCCTAGCAGATCTTCTCCAAGGCACATTGTTCTGAAGATGACAAAAATCAATGACAAAGAAAAAATCCTCAAGGCTGCCAGGGAAAAACAAAACATAACTTTCAAAGGAAAACCTATCAGGCTGTCACCAGACTTATCAGCAGAAACTCTGCAAGCCAGGAGGGAGTGGAGCCCAATCTTCAAAATATTAAAAGAGAGA
>PVKE010010623.1:0-42048 GCA_004027555.1 Craseonycteris thonglongyai | reverse complement strand
GGGGTCTCCAAACTTTTCAGCCCGCGGGCCGCATTAACTATCAAACAGCAGTTTGGGGGCCGACTACACACTCGAGGTCCAAATAAAAAAGAATCAAAACATAGATGTTGTTTTTAATTATTTATTTAATATTATTTTATTCAGATAAAAAGGTCTCCACAGGCCGGATGAGAGGGCCTCGCGGGCCGTAGTTTGGAGATCTACACAATCACCCAGCTTCCAATATTATGCCCCTCCCACCCCCACCACCCAGCATTCCTGATCTGTTTTTCAGGGGGCCACAAGAATCACGCTAAAACAGATCTGATCACTTAAGCCTCCAACAGAGTCCCACTAAGCCTAGACATCTTCACACACTTACAGGACTTTTAACCAGATCCCAGCCCACCTTCCAAGCTTCATCTCTAGCTGCTCTCACTAATGGACCATAAACCAATAAGGACTATGTACAGCTCACTTCTACATTTTTGTTATCAATAAAAAAACCTTCCCAAGCAGACATGCTTTCTCCTCTGTAGTCCTTCAACATTCCAGATAGATCTAGAATCTAGACCATGGTGTTATTAACGTTCATTGTTATGGTAAGCAGCTAGAAGAACATAGTGGTTAAGTGTGTGGTTCTGGCAAAAAAAATGCCTGGGTTCAAATCCCAGTTGAGTGCCATGCCTGCTTATTCATCTATAAAATAGAAAAAACAATAATTTTATATATCAAGTTTTTATGAAGATTAAATTATGAGAGAAAGAAACTGCTAGCAGACTGCCTAAAACAAAGAAAGGGCTCAATAAGTGTTAGCTCTTATAATTTCATCTCCCTTCTAAGACTAAGCTATTCAAGGGCTGGAACTCAATGTCATTCACTTTCCCCCCACACACACACACTTAATACTAGGTTTCAACTGAATTAGCAATTTTGAGACATTTAACACCCGCTCCATGGCCATTCCGATTCCTAATAAAATGCTTCCCCTTAACTATCTAGAGGTTGAATAAGTTACATTAAATGAAGAAAACCTAAAAAACAAGACAGTAAACTCAAAATTGAGCACATATACTTAAATTACATAAGATATAAAATTTCACTTTCAATTTGTAATAATCTTACTAATGGAAATACACATATCCCAAAATGGAATTCATGTTGTATTTCCTAAGGTTAGAATATCAGAAAGGTGATTTGGATGAACAGCATTTTAGGACCCCTAAAGTTTTCGTAGTTGCAGTTTCCAAAATGTGTTGGAGACAGGGCTAGCATTAAAGCTTAGATGAGACATAAAAACAAAGTTAAGAGAATGCAAATAAAATTTTAAAACATGCTCTTCCTTTCCCCTCATTCTTCTCCTTTATCTATTTCCTTCTTTTAACATGAAGCCAATGCTTCCATCACATTACAATGTAGTAAATAGTATACTTGAAAAAGATGAAAAAATGAAGATAAAATATAAATGGTAAATAATCAAAAACTTCAAGAAAAACATAGAAAAATTTGTAACTCAGTCTCTACTATTTCAACTTCAATTTTCCTTTTATTTAAAGAGAAAGGAGTATCTTCAGTTATAATTAAATCAACCTCTACCTTAACAGCATTTTTATCAATCTTGAGTACAGGAGATAGTATGAGGCCTGACAATTAAGTTCATGAACTTAAAAAAAGTGCCACATACCTCATTGCTGAATATCACCACAGTTACCTTTGAAGTACTCCCCTTGGGAAGCTATGCATCACCAGCTCCTAGTCCACCCTTCAAAGCAATTTGGGAACTCTTTTTCTGGAATGGCCATCAGAGCTGTCATCATATTAGCCTTGATGTTTTGAATGTCATCAAAATGTCTTCCTTTCGATATTTCTTTTATCTTCAGGTAAAGAACAGTTGTTGGGGGCCAGATCAGGTGAGTAGGGAGGGTGTTCCAATACATTTGTCTTTTTACTGGCTAAAAATTCTCTCACAATGCCAGGGAACTGGTGCATTGTTGTGACACAATAGCCATGAGTTGTTGGCAAAAAATTTAGGTTGTTTTTGTCTAACTTTTACATGCAATCTTTTCAGCAGTTCCAAATTGTCAACTTGGTTGACTGTTTGTCAAGTTGGTACAAATTCATAATGTATAATCCCTCTGATATAAAAAAAGGCTAGCAACATTGTTTTGACTCTTGATTTGAACTGATGGAACTTTATTGGTTGTGAGAATGGCTATTTCCATTGTACACTTGGACACTCTATTTCAGGGTCACGTTGGTATGCCCATGTTTCATCACCAGTGATAACATGGCCCAAAACATCGTCTTGCCTCTTCAAAAGGTATTGGCGGACTTCAACTCTCCTTTGCTTGTCTTCACCAGTGAGGTCCTTCGGGACTGTTTCTTCACATACCTTACTCATGCCAAGATTTTTAGTTAAGATTTCCCTGTTTCTCTATGGGTGTTTACTTCGTCTGCTATGCTTCTCAGGGTCAGCCAATAATTTTGACACACAATACAATGAGTTTTTGCAATGTTTTCATCAGTTCTGCTTGTTATTGGCCACCCTGATCTCTCTTCATCAGTGACACTTTCTCTTCCCTCAGAAAAAGTTTAATCCATTTGTACACTGCCATTTTCTTCATGGCATTTACCCCATAGACTTGGACTATTATGTCCCTGATTTAACTTCCCTTCTTGCCAAGTTTAACAAGAAATTTAATTTTTATTCATTGCTCTAATTCAGGCTCTGGCATTCTCATGACAGCACACAAAACACACAATAATGAAGGCCACTCAGCAAGACACTTTCACACATCAACATGAAGACAGTTGTGACACTAATATACCAAGGTTACAAAATCTTATTGAGTTGTTCGTACAGTGCTGCCAATGTAAGTGCACAATGGCAAGTTCGTGAACTTAATTGTCATACTTCGTATAAGTACAGGTTAATAGCATAGTCTTTAGGGTCAGATGTTAAGTATAGTCTTCACTTGAACCCACAAGTTCTGCCTCTTAACTAGCCCTATAACTTCTGCAACCTTGGATTCATCATCCCCAAAATGAGAAAAATGAGAATTAAGTGAGATAATGTGTGTAGAAAGAACTCAGCGTATCGAATGACAAAGAATAAGCATTCAATATATCTTATGTCATTATGATGATGTTCCTTTCCTTAAATCTTAATTTTCATAAATTATGGTACATGCATAGAATGGAATTCTATTTTAACCATTTAAAACATGAGGCAGGTCTATACTTATTGATATGAAATGATCTCTAAGATACACTAAATAAAAAATAAAAGGAAAAGAACAGTGTATATAGTACATTACCATTTCTATTTTTTTAATACAGATATTTATATACATGTATGTTTGTACATACACAGAATATCTCTGGAAGCATACATAAGCAACTAGTATCAGCAATTGCTTCTTGGGAGAAAAACTAAGTGGCTAGAAGACAGGAGTGGAAGAGTCTCATGTTTTACTGTATTCCTTCTTCTACCTTTGAATTTTGTATCATTTGTTTTTACTGACTATTCCAAAAATTATTTATATTATGTACCAAACCTTATGACACCAAAATATTACATTATAAATGAAGTGGATTATGCTAAACTTAGAAGAAAAATCTAAGATGACTTAACCACAGTTTGAGTATTAATTTTAACTCTTGATAACAGTCAAAGACTGATTAGGTTTTAGCTAAATTAGACAATGAGAATCAATTTAGTAAGATATATAAGAGGGGGTTGGTTGCTTGGAAATAAGAAAAATGGAGGTTTATGGATAGGAAAGGCAATAAGAATGTCACTCATTCATTCAAAAACGTATCTGCTCATCAGGCACCAAACATGGTGCTACCTTTTGAGAAAACAATGACACCTGGTCCTTTACCTTTGAGTAGCCCACAGTTTAGGGAGAATATAGTATACCAATAGAGCAAGCAGTAAAACTAGCATTCCTACGGGCTTGGTTACTCAAAATATATGTCCATTTATTCATAACACATAATGGAGTGACTGGAGCAAGCCAGTGACAAAATGCACCCCACTAAAATCTCTAGTGAATTGAAAAGAACATGAAGAGCCCATTTCTCTATCTGCGAATGCTTGTGGACTTGTGTTCCCAGAATCCCAAGAGCCAGAGGTTCCCGAGGGCCCATAGGCGTCAGAGACGTGGCTTTCAGATCCAATGCCTGGTCACCAGCCCCGACAGCTTGGGTAAATGCAGAATGCAAGGGTCCCCAAGCCCACCCTAGTATCTCTTCTAGCCAGATACACCCACATCTGTGCTCACTAGGTCTTAACAGCCAAAAAGGAACGAACTCCGGATCGACCTCTGACCCCCAAAATGGCACTTGGGGCCAGCTCTCTCGGTGCTCAGGGATCCTTCGTAGAAAGGCAGTAACAGAAGCACCAGAGACGCTGAAACTCTTTTACTGGGACCATAGGCTCGAAAAACCGTGAAAGCAGGAGGCGGCTGAGGGAGATGCAGCAGGGACGGTGACTGACTCGAGGCCTCCCGGTCATATGCAGTCGGCTTGGCCTACTCGTGGCACAGTCACTGACCTTTACAAAAGGGGTTCCCAGGGGCGGTGGCCAGAGGGGCGAGAGCAGCAGCCCAGGCTCCGCACCCAACATATCTCCCTCTCAGTCGGCTCTGCACTAATCGCAGAGTAACCAAGGGCGACCAGGAGGCCGCCATCTTGAACTTCGTACAAGAGAAAAACTTTATTGAAACCCAGAAGAGAGACGGTGGCACAGACAAATCCAACCGAGTTCACGGAAGACTCCGCCCGAGAAAATGAAAGGGAGCAGCCCAGGATCGCAACCTCTAGTAACCAGGAGGCGGGGTGGCCTCGCGCGGTCTCTGTCCTTTGAGCGTGGCCCGCCGGGATTACGTTGCCCAGCTTGCAGTGCGGCGCCGCCAGGGGCGGAGCGTCCGGGGCGTGGGCGGAGCGTCCGGGGCGTGGGCGGGGCGTGGGCGGGGCGTGGGCGTGGGCGGGGCGGGCAGCTCCAGGCTTGGGCTTGGAGGAGATTTCTTGCCCAGTGCCAGCTGCCTAAGTACCCAAAATCTTTTCAAGGAATTGGAACGTGAGTCTGACGTGTAGCCACTAAGACCGACATTAGGAAGTCCAAATAAAGTGTGGATGGCCCAATGGTAACCCCATTTTTTTTTAATTTTTTTTTTTCCCCTCCAGCACCCAACTCATGTTTGGCACAGTACCTGAAATGTGTTCCTACAACTTTTGTTTTCTGTATTAGAATAGCATAAATAATTTTCAACATAGCATACACTGAAATGTTTTAAAAGAACTTATAAGTGACATGGGTGGCCCAAGATGGACAGTGAGTGAGTGGATGGAGTGGCCATGGGTTGGTGTGTCCAAAGAAAACTTTCTAAGTGATCTGCCCTAATTTTACTAAGCAACACCAATAAAAAAAAAAGAAAGGGAAAAAAAAGTACTGAGGCACTATGATAAGTATTTGAAATACAAATTGTTGTCCAGAGGAGTCTAGCAATCCACTAGGAGGGGTGAAGAAAGAGAGAAAAAATCCGACCAGGTGTTGTGGAATCAATGAAAGGAGGACGCGTTAGCTGGGAAATCTGGAACGACTTCTAGAAGATTTACTTTTAACAGAAGATGACCTTCCAAGAACAGGGAATAGAATGAGTTGAGCTAAGGCAGACAGGCAAGAAAGTATGGAGTACAGGAAGGAGAATGTCAAGTTTCAGTTCTGTAGGGACTACATGGAAAGACTGCACTAGGAAGAGTTCCATGAAGTTAGGCCATTGGTCAACAATAGAAGAATGATTTCAGAGTCCAGAATGCTAACCATTACACCATGGAACCCGAAGAGTGATTTCAAAGTAACAGGAAGAGGAGAGAATAGCATGACATAATTTGGAGACTGCTCTACTAACTCTATCAAATCATTACGGGAAAAAAAATATTTTGATTGCACCTTTCTAAATAAGTTTGTTTACACTTACTAGTTGTTTTTTATCTTTAGTTCTGTTGTCTGATATGACAAACTGTTCCTCCCTATTATGGTAAACATGGGTTTTTTAATTTATTTCATTTAGTGTTACTAATTTTAGGTGTGATACTTTATGAAAGACCTTTTTAAAAATTACTGTTTCTTGGCTTAACATATTTATCACACTCAAAAGACTTTGAGAAGAGTTCTAGGTAATGTTTTGTTTGCTCTAGGAAAACAATTGCTTGCTTTGGTCAAAATTTATTTTTTATCAGAAATTCCAACAGCTTAATAATTATGGAGGTGAAATAAGTACTTGTGGATAGTTTAATGCTAAATTAACAGGAAGTTCTAAAGGAAATTTTCACACGGCTATGCATGCAGACAGAAATGTGGCAAATGAAATTTATTGTGTACAAGTATAAGGTAACTTACAAGGAAACAACTTAGGTTACAGTTGGTATATTGAAGAGAATTCATTATGCCCAGAACACTAATTAAGTAGGCATTGTAAACTATTTTATTAAAACCTCAATTGTGTGCTACTAGTGTTCCTGCAAATGCTAAAACAAATTCTTTTAAAAAGCAAGAAATAAGCCTAAAAGAAAATTTTAACATTATCAAAAAACCTAGGGGGTGCTGGGATAGTTCAACAAGTTGGACGCTTGCCTTGCAACTGCAAGGTTCGAGATGAAATCTCAGCCCCGGTCCGTGCAAACCCATATGCTGAAATGTGGCCAATCGGTAATCCCCAGGATGGTAGTGAAGGTTCTCACTTTCCTGGAGGAAGGCCCCCAGTTCAGTTCCACACATCATGGCCCCACATCCACCAGTGTGGAATAAAGCTACGTCAAAAAACATGATGTACAACTGTTGAGTTTGCTCTGGGCCCTTCCCCCTTCTCTCTGTCTCTCTCTCTGTTTCTCTCTCTCACCTTCTCTCAAACAATAAAATAAATCTTTAAAAAAAAACAACTAATAGAAGTAAATCAAAATCAGAAAGCATTCTCTTGTTCTTATTTTAAAAATCTTCCTAAAATGCCAACTTCTGTCATCTAATCTCAAAAACAAAACCACACTGTAAGTACTCAGAGAAAGACAAAACGAATAATGAAGAAGATGGGAAAGAGAGTGGGCAATGGAAAATAGGAGTCAGAAGATATATTTGGGTTCTGATTTTGTTGCTAATAGAAACTGTCCCTTTCTGTTTGTTTTCCTTATACAAAAAAAAGGTGTTACTTCTGCCAGACCCTGTATATAAAGATAAGATGGTGTCTATTCCAGCTACCTAACAGAAGTTTTGTGAGAATTAAATAACTAACAACGGGTTAATCAAATACGCTGGGAAATAGAAACTGAGAGGTAATAAGATCTTAAATCTAAAATAAGGCAATGCCTAGGACAACATGGATTCATGATATCCAAGAATTGTAGAAGTAAGGAATACACTTTAAAGCCTGGAAAAATAGGAAGAATTTTTTTAATAACTAGAAGAAAACGTTACTAAACTTCACAACTTCAAGTAGTGAATTTATGAACCTCATTAAAATAAAAAAGAAATGCAAGTAGGATTTAAATAAATGAGATGATAATGCATGTGGGTGATTTGGAACATTTTGTTTTTTCCAGTTCTAGTACACTGTGATTTTCCAACCCTAAAATTGTGAGGTTGCCGTCTTAGAGGGTGCCTTTTGGCCAATACCGGTGATAAAACTGCAGATGAGATAGGCCGTTGGCTTGAACCAGCCAGGATACCTTTCCCAATACTGTTGTTCTTCTTCTTATGATCATTTCCTGTGGGGGCAGAGGATGCTCTAGTACCTGATTCCTCTTCCCCTACTCCATCTGTAGCTTTCTCCATCTCTGTAGATGACAACTCACCTTCCAGTTGCTAAGGCCATTTTTTATAGAGGAGTCATCCTATGATCTCTTTCTCTCATCTCATACCCAGTTCTATAGTGAACATTATTGGCTCCACCTTAGAAAGTGTCCCGATTCACTTTTCACCACCAGCATTGCTACCACTAACCCTGGTCCATATCACCATCCTCAGCCTCCTGATTATGACAATTGCCTTCCAACTGCTCTGTTTCCATTTTTTACCCCCTATTCTCCACACAGCAGCCAGATTTATTTATTTTTATTTTTAAATTGAATCGTGCCATTCCTGTATTTAACACCACTGGCACTGTCCTCTGTCACTCAATTATTAAAACAGCCTACAGAGCTTCATGACTCAGACCCTAGCTAGCTCTCTGATCTCATCTCATGCCACTCTCCCTTCCCTTCTCTCTAGTCCAACCACATTGGCTTTCTTGCTATTTCTGCTGGAACTCACAAGCCTGCTTCCCACCTAAGGCCTTCTCAAACTACCTATAAAAAATTACATTCTCACCCAGCACTCCTTTTCTTCCTTTCCAGCTTTATTTTCTCCACAACACTTACCATCATTTGGTACAATACAGACTTTACCAATTTATTAACTTATTATCTGTTCTTACTGCTCATTCTGGATTTTAAGCTTTATGTGGACAGGCACTTATGTCTGATTTGTTCGTTGCTATATTCCCAGAGCCTAGAATAATGCCTAGGTTAATAGCTACTCGAAAAATGCTTATTGGATGACTGAATGAGGAAACCTAGTAAAAATACAAAATTTGGTATTAAGTCTTTCTGCAAAAAGAAAGCAGATTACTTGTTTCATGAAATCAGTGATGCTCCTAACATTTTGAGCCCATTTTAAAGATGAATAAAAAACACCATCTTACTCAACATCACAGAAGTAATTGGAACACAATCAAAGAGCCCTTGTTTTCCACTTATTTATTTGTTTATTTGCATCACACATGGTTTCTCATAAATACATGTTCTAATTTAGCGAAGAAACACTTCACAGCTACAAGAAATACGGTCTGATGGAAGATACATAAGGAATGATTTAAATAACTCTTTTTCTAGAGTCAAGTAGTCAAATATCTAGCTGCTAAATTACAACATTTGTATTTAAAGAACTCTAACCAAATATATAATTTAGATTACAAGCTAAATAAATATGCCGAACTACCTTACTAACTATGGAAAACATAACTTCTAAACAAAATACATACCTACCTCAATAATATAAATTTATATAAAGTATAGATTTGTTGCAAGCAGTCCCTTTGTTTTGTAAGAGTTACATATTTGCCAACTTTCCAACATAAATTACTGTATTTTTCTTTTACTGAAACATTGTCAAACTTACAACTAACTTGTAACTATAGACTGGCCAAAGATAGAATATTTGAAATCAAGTCCAATGCTCAAATCTTTATTTAGTTTTCTTCTACTTATTTTCTACAAAAGATTAAAAATAACTAGATTTTTGTTTTCCAGCTTTGAAGAGGATCTTCAAAGCTAAATTGAAGCATATGATAATATGTCTATATTTACTTATATATTCTCCTTAAATATTCTTATTTACTCAAATGTTGAAGAATGAAGGAGGCTTTTCTCATATAATTTCTCCACATGCAACCCCAACTAATTCTAACCTCCCCCAGCTCTACATGCAAATTTGTAATCTGGGAGCCATCTTCAATTAATGTCTTTTCTTCATCATTCACATCCAATTCTTCACCAGATATGATTGAATTTATCATCTTAATATGGCTTAACTCCATCTATTATACTGTCATTGAGTCTTCCTCCTGTCTCTCATTAGCTAGTGTCCTCATTGGCTCTGTCTCTTTCTCCTTGGCTCCATCCTACTGTCAGAGTTGTTTCCAAAAACTTATCTGACTACATTCCATTACAGATTTTAAATTTGAAATGCCTCCCAGCTCTCAGAATAAAATATTATTTCTTTATTATAGACTTTTAGAAAATCAAAATCTGGCTGCTACCTACCTTACCATCTTCTCATATCGCTCAAGTGATTTAGACCCAGAAAATATGTCATGAGTGATTTACCAAGTATCTCATTTGTTTTTATGAACCTCCATATATATTATTTGGAAAATTACATTATCTGGAAAAACTGGGGAAATAATCCATTCTCTTCTCCTTTTATTTCCTATGTTTCAATACTTTTTTAAGTTAGAAAAAAATCACTTAAAATAATTATAAAAGCTAATAAGTGAATTTTAATATTTCCATGGCAACTCCAAGAATGTTCAAGGTTTAATGCTGGACAGGCATTCAGTATTCATTATTACAAAACAAAAATAATTTCCATGTAGATAGGCATCCAAACTTACTGAGAAAAATCTTTTTTAGAGGAAATTGTTCTATATGTAGCTATAGATTTGGTATGCCCATGAAAGGAGAGGAGTTCAGGATCTTCCTTTGAACCGGAACCCAAAAAATTATTTTTAGATCTTCAAGGGACCTTAAAGATCTTCTGATTTTACCAAACCATTTTACATATTAAGACAATGATTCTGAGAGAGAAAGTAATTTGCCAAGATAACATAGCTACTACCCCTTCTTGAAGTTAACTGACTAGGAATAGAAACTGAAAGCTTGCCTATTCAGTGAAGTAGTTCTTCAAATGGCTCATAAATCAGATATAGATATAGACAAAAAGTAAACCATGCCACATAGAACTTCGATTGCCACTCAAGGATGGTCAAAATCAATCCAGTTTTGTTAATTAGTTAATTGGGTTTGACTTAGTGCATCCAGGCAATCAAATAGAATGAATGTTTTTCAGTTCTACAGAAACTTACTCAGAGAAACTTAAGTTTGCCTAACTTGTAGCCAATCGTCAAAACTCAAAGATGAAATGACAAAATTATATGAACTCATTTGTTTACAAGTATTATTAATAGTACTTGTACCAGGTGACTACATTCATCAGCCATGATTTGGCCTAGACCTCAAAGGAATCAGCTGGGTGTGATGTGTTGTCTTGTGTTGTGTTGTTTTGTTTCAAACAGCCATATCTTGGGAAGATTACTTGGATAAGTTTTAAGTCAAGTTGAATTTTAATTATCCAACTTTACTAAATAACAAAGAAGTCCTCAATCCAGATCAGGGGTGTCCAAATCTTTGGCTCCCCTAGGCCACATTGGAAGAAGAAGAATTGTCTTGGGCCACACATAATATACACTAATACCAGTGATAGCTGATGAGTTTTAAAACAAAAATTGCGATAAAGATCTCAATGTTTTAAGAAAGTTTACAAATTTGTGTTGGACTGAGTTCAAAGCCATGCAGCCTGGGGCCCACAAGCTAGACAGGCTTTATCTAAACTCTTTAGATGATAAAACTTTAATACCTTTCAGTTATGGGACATCTCTAATTCAATAACGATTCATTCCAAAGTTAAGTGTCTTCTGCCAAAACCAAGACTGGAGAAACTAAGGGACCATATGAGTAAAGGGTCATGAGACCTCTAATGTCTATACACACCAATTGTGAGGGACCAATTTTCCCAGCATGTATCTCTCTTAAGCCAAGCAATTCTCATCAACTTCAAAGGGCGAGGTGTGCATCCACAGATCTGAGTCTGCAGTATCCAGGGCTTACTCAGCAGGAACACATACCCGTAGTATAATTTATGGTACCAGGCTTCATTTCTTTAGTCTAAATCAACTCAACTGTCCCTTAAAATAACAAATTCTCTTGGCTTTATTTCACACATCAATCCTGTTGATTACCTAAGATAAACCACAGGTTAGGTTTATAGATTGATATGCAAGACATGTAATATAGAGCTGCATGCTATACGACTATGTAGCTTTATAATGTCAAATTACCAAAACTTATTCCGGAGATAATTTTATGCATAGCAAAGAGATAAGCAGTACATATAATTTCCTGTTTTGCTGTTAAACATTTTTTTTTAATGTAATTCTGTTTACAAGTACTGTGTTTCAGCTTTAATTTGATACTTTACTATGAGGTAAATTATGTTTTAATGTAATTACTTTTATATAATAATTATGATCTTGAAAGTCTGCTAAGTGATTAAAGGGCATTTTCTAAGAAATAGATTTCTGGATTTAAATTACACAATTTTTCTGCTTATAGTTTTGGTGTTATCTAATTTACTATTATTATCATTATTATTATTATTACTACTATTAAATACTTATGAAATGGCAGGTATAGAGGTAGACCTTTACAAATAACTGAGACTTTAGGTCGAAAATGTTTTTAATCACAGATTTTAAAACTTAACACAAATATATCTGAAATCTTTTTTTTTTTTTAGCATTTATTAGTTTTGAATCACTCTAGTATGTTATACATATCAGCACCTGTGCCCATTTAGCAAAGAATTTCAGTACAAATCACTCTGAATTGAATAGACGTCTCTAAGAAGCACTACAATTGTTGCAATATTTTTAGAAACTGAAACAAGGAAATAAACAACTTCAGTAAAAGTGATTTAAATAACAAATAATGTATCTTTATAAACAGCTTATCTCCTTGAGAACAAAGAATAAACAAGGAGACAGGGTTTTTTTCTCCTTCCACTATTAAAGCAGATCACAATATGAATGGGTGAAATGTCATGAATAATTGGAGAAAATCACAGAGTAATCTTCGACAAAAACATCTGATTTATTTAAATTGTCGCTGTTTGTCTTATTAGAACCTTTATTTAACCTTGTTATCCACAATGCAGTATTCAAGCTGATTTATCAAAAATGTACTTTGGAACTAACTATATTTTGAAATTTTTGACTTTCTCAAATGCAAGCTATAGTAATATAAACCTCCTGAGGCAGCTATTTTACTTGGGACCTAATTAATTGACATTGCTTTAGACTGAAATGCCTCTGAAAACCAATGTTTTGAATCTAAAACAACAAATAAATCAAGGCTTTGAAACATTCTGTCAATAAATTTAAGCTCCGGTTTCTGGTCAAGAGGATCATCAGGCTTCCTACTACTATATTTACCCTGATACAACATTAATTCAATATCCTCTACTCACAAACCTAGCTAACCACCACGAGGCACTTCCTATCATAGTGTTCGAGGCCTCGTCTTGTTGTGATCTTCCAACCATGTTCTCTCTCTTTCTTTCTGGAAAAAAGTATTTCCTTACTGACTGCTACACAGATTCCAGGTACTTCAGAATGACCATAGTGTGTGGCACTATTCTTAATGCTTTAAAAATATTAACTCTATAAATGCCTATAACCATGTTGTGAGGTAGGTAGTGTTGTCCCCACTTTAAGAAATGGAAGCACAGACAGGCAAAGTAATTTTTCTGGGGTTATGTAGCTACTAAGGATTCTTCCCATTTCCTACCAAACCCTGATTAAATAGAATTGAGTTGCTCATCGTATTGTCTTCAACTCAGATATATTCGTATAAAATATAAAATTCTAGCAAGACAGTATAAAGATCTCTGCAGTTCAACATTACCTAAAACTAAGATATGACGGGGGTGCTAGTGAATGGCAGAGAGAAAGAAGAAAAAAATAAATGACTCACAGTAGATGAGTCATCAGTCCAAATGGTTAGAAAAATAATGATAATAGGAGATGTCAGGATGGCTCAGCCGGTTGAGTGCTTGTCTTGCAGCCCCGGGGTCCAAGGATCAAATCCCCACCCTGGCCCCTGAGGACCCATATGCTGAAATGGGATGTGCCCCCAGTTCGGTTCTCGTTGGAGTAAGCTTCCCATGCTGGAGGTCCTCAGCCTGGTTCCTGCCCTGTGCAGACCCGTGCCCACCTGTGGAGTGAAACTATATCAAAAACTAATGATGTACAACTATGGAGACTACTCCGGGCTGCCCCCATCCTTCTCTCTGTCTCTCTCTCTTTCTCCCTCTCTGTCAAAAATAATAAAAGTAAGTCTTTAAAAAAAAGAAAAAGTGATAATATTTACAGCAAAAATGATATAAATATTGGGAATTGCTTGGGAATAAACAGGATAAAACTGATTTTAGACATGTTGAATTTGAGTTAGTCAATAGGACAAAAAACAAATTACAGGTGGCTGTGTGATGAGTGGCGAACATTGTAGTGATGTGCCCATACTCAAGGTTGAAGCAAGTATAGATTTGGGGCCACTGAAAGCTTAGCTGGTAAAACGTTGGTCAAGCAGGCCTAGTGAAACTCTCTACCAAAACCAACCCAAAGGTTATGGACAAATACGTTTCCTATGAGGATGAATTCCCAAAGGAATAGTTAGAAGAGCTTCCTTTTTCTTTTCAATTACAATTAGGAATCGAGCGAGGTATGACAGGCAGTGTGTATCTCCGCAGCTAATGCCTTTTGCTAGAACATTATCACGACCCACAATGACCTGCCAGGCCCTTCATCTCCCAGTAGAAGTCATGGTGCTCTTTTCATCCTGACACCCTCCTCTGACATGGCCTCTCACAGACTTCCAGTCTCCTCAGGCCTCCGTTACTAAGTGCAATGCCTTCTTTGAGTCAAATCACAGAAAATGGGCAACTATTTCTCAAGCCCACTCACTTCTCTGTATTGCCCCAACTCTTATCTTGGTTCTGCCACAATGATCTTTCTAAACTAAAATCAAGTCACTCCTACTCTGTGGTTTCCTTTAGAACATCTTTAGATAATATACAGAACCATAATCATGGACTGTAATGCCCTCTATGGCCTTGTCCCTCTGTCTTTAGACCTTGATGTATTTTCCTTTCATTCCAGTGGTACTGAACCAAGTAAGTGTTGCTCTTTCTTTGCTCTGGGCCTCTGCAAGAATCTATCTCTATCTCCTAAATGCACCTCCCACACACAGGCACACCCAAATCACAGGCACTTTGCCTGTGGAATGCCAACTGCATGTTTCAGTTTTGTTGTCTCTTTCTTCTGGAATTCTTCCCCTACTCCCCTCAAGACTGATAGAGAGCTTTGCTCATTACACTCTACTGACATGTCCCTATGCCCAGACTGAAGATCCTGTAAACCAAAACTGTACCTTATTTACCAGCTTCCCTCTTGTGTTCCTTCCTCCCCCAACACCTAGCACGGTACCTGGTACTGTAACTGCTCAGTTACAATACTGGAATGGGATTTTCAGGAATGGGATCTTCCCCACGCCATACCAATTAACCACTCTACCTGGCATTCCTGAAATTATCTAGATCCTTGCTACCCAGTGTGGTCTGGGAACCAGCAGCACTGGAATTACCTGAAAATGCAATATCTCAGGCCTCATCCTGGAAATCCTGGATTCAAAACAGCATTTTTTACAAAATCCTCAGGTGATTTGTATACATGTTAACGTTTGAGAGACACAGCTCTAGGTAAAATTAGCAGTTCTTTATACAGAAAGTCAGTAATCCATTTTCTTGAGAGAAAGAATGCCAGCATTCTGGCATTTGAAGACTTGTTTATTTTTGCCCTGATCCAGGTTTACACTAACCTTGCCTGGCCTTCCATGGGTGAAATCAGTCACTCTGCATGATATTAGAGCTAATCTATCTCAAAAGGAACCCTGTGCCTGCTATTTTCAGATGCTGACCACTTGACTGGGGACTGAAAATTGCTCATTGTCATGGCTGCTTTTGACCCTTCCAGACATTGGATCCAATGTCATCTATCAGAGGACAGTCTCTCTTCTCCTAGGAATGGGCCTGCCTTATATCCCTCAGGTTTGAACACTTCTCAGCCATTGGCTAATGTGCTCACATTTGGCTTGGAGCAGCCAATAGGAAATGTGGTCGCAAAACAAATACAGTAATGAATTTCAGAGCCCAGCAGCTGAGGCCATGGGTTAATTATGTTTCCTGAAGCTGGAAATCTGAGACGCACATTCTCATGGCTATGACAAAGAATAAGAAGATACAGGGGAGAAAAAGGAATAATTGATGGCAGTGAACTTGAGAAAAACAAGTGAGGATGATTCTGAAGTTGACATAACCAGCTGGGCACTAACTAATTACCAATATAGAAGAGGCACTAAATCACAAAACAATATATATAACAAAATGTAGAATTGTGTGTGTTTTGAAAGAGATGCCTTTTAAAGGATCTTAGCGTGGAGAATAAGACTCCTCAAAGGTCAAGCCTAAAACACAACATGCTCACTAACCTGCCCACTGAGCGTGAGAGTCAAGTTTCCAGCAGTCTCATTTTGCTGAAGGCGGCATGCTAGCAGGGCCTGGCTTGCTCCAGCTCTTGCCTCCGGGAATACTCAGCCTCTTCTTTCAATAAGACTGTGGGGGAAGCCGGGATGGCTCAGTGGGTTAAGTGCTCGCTTTGCAGCCCTGGAGACCAAGGATCAAATCCCGGCCCATGTGGACCCATATGCTGAACTGAGATGTGCCCCCAGTTCAGTTCTTGCCAGGTCCTATTTGGGAGACTCCCAGCCTAGTTCCTGCCCTATGCAGTCCCATGCCCACCTGTGGAGTGAAACTATATGGAAAACTGATGCTGTCAACTATGGAGACTGCTCTGGGCCCTCCCCCTTCTCTCTCTCTCTCTCTCTCTCTCTCTCTCTCTCTCTCTCTCTCTCTTTCTCTCTCTCTCTGTCAAAAAAATAAATAAAAACAATTCTTTAAATAAGACTGTGAACAAATATACAAAGAAATCAATGTGAATATAAGTTCAACTCAAACAGAAGCCTCCCAGAGCCTCCAAACTCTAGAACTGTCCAGGGAACAACCGTGTGCTAACCTCTTCCTAATTGTGGAAGTAGAGAAGTTAACCTTTGAGAGAACGACTGTCTGATCCTCGGCCTCTGATTCTCTAATACCAACTGGATGTCTAACAATTTAATTCAATTCTGACACTAACTACCTGGAGCTAGCATAGACCTCAAAGGTTAAGGGCTCAGTTCCCAAGACTGTTCCTACTTCAGACACCAGCCATGAATGGGGTGCCTAAGCTACCCACTTCTACCCAGCTGACTACAAATTTGGGGGATTCTTATGACCTCCTTCCCCCTCCTCTTTGATAATTCGACTCATAGAACTCAAACAAACTTTACTTAGATTTACCAGTTTATTTATAAAGGATGCAACTCAACCAAATAGAAGAGTAATGAGGGAAGGGTACAAGGAGCTTCATGCAGTCTTCTGCCAGCTACCTTCTCCTGAGCCAGGGCGTGGAGCTAACAGTTCCCACCCTCTCTTCACCTTTTAGTCATTCTGGTGGTTAGCTCCATCCTGAAGCTATCTAGCCCCACCCCAAAGCCACTTCATCAGCACTACCTAGTGAAGCAATCTTCATGATAGACCCCCTGCCCTGATCCCAAAGGAAGGTAACCTTGCCTGAAACAATCTCCTGTTTGTTAGAATTTATTTTTTCCTCCCCCTTCTATCTACAGAAACCTTCTATTTCATACAGCTCCCCAGAGCCCCTTTCTGTTTGCTAGATGGAATGCTCTGCTGCTGATTCATGAATTATTGAATAAGCCAATTTGATCTTTAAATTCACTTAATTTTTTTATTAACATGAGTCACAAATATATATATATATGTATATATATATGAATGGCTTATAAACATAAAGGATGCTCAATTGCATTATATAAAGGAAACTTAAAATAAGGATATGATATAGACTAGTAAAGATTTAAAAATTTGGGAAACAACCAAATTGTCCTTTGATAGATGACTGGATAAAGAAATTATATAATGATATACAGCTATGGAGACTGCTCTGGGTCCTCTCCACTTCTCCCTCTCTCTCTCTCTCTCTCACCTTCTCTCAAACAATAAAATAAATGTTAAAAAAGAAGAAGAAGTTGTAGTACATATATACAATGGAATATTACTCAGTTATAAGAAAAGATGAAACACTGTCATTTGTGACAACATGAATGGACCTTGAGATCATCATATTAAGCAAAATAAGTAAGACTGAAAAAATTAAGAACCATAAGACTTCACTTATAGGTGGAATATAAAACTGAAATTAACAAAGAAACAAAAACTCATGGACACAGTTAATAGTTTAGTGGTTGCCTGACTGTAAGGGGGGAGAGGTGGGAGAGTAGGGAGAGGGCATTGTGTATATGGTGCTGGAAAGAGAACTGACTCTGGGTGGTGAGCACACAATGCAATACATAGACCATGTAATGTAGAATTGTACACCTGTGTAGGGAGCAGATGTGGAGCCTGAACAGAAAGGTTTCAGGGGACCTCGATGGCAATGCCTCGGTTCCCTAGGCCTAATGGGAGGGACCGGCCTGGGGCCTTAATGGCAAAGCCTCAGTCCCCCTTTCTTCTTCCTCAGGGGTAGTTGGGTCATTAGTTATAGAAAAATGTGTATGTGCAGCTTCAAATGAATGCCAGGCAGCAGATGCCAATAGATTAATGGCCCATGACCTACATATCAAAGCCTTTACTGGAAGGGGCTGTTATCTCCTGCAAAGATCTGTTCACACCGTGCTTTGCTATGCTAATGCCTGTTCCTTGTAATGGTAAACTTTTGCTATATCAGATAAGCAATAAAGCTATTCGGGGCTGCTCCCACCCAGGACAGTCGCCATTTGGTCTATCTATTCCCACCACTCGAACTCGGGGACTTTGTTCAACCAGGCTAGTTCCTGGCACACCTGGAACCTATGTAATTTTTACCAACCAATGTCACCCCCATAAATTTAACAATTAAAAAAAAATGTTGTTTGACTATAGAAAGAAATTTGAAAACATTCAGTGTTTATGAAGCTATGAACAAACAGGCATTTCCATCCGTTGCTGAACAAGGTGTAAACTGGTAAAAAACCTGTACAGAAGGAAATTTTGCAGTATCTCATAAATGCATACATCCTTTGACTCAGTAATTTCATTTATAAAAATTTCTTCTATAAATTTAATCCCATCTGTGTAATGACATCATACCAAAGGTTACTAATTGCAGCATTGTAACAGTGAAAGGTTGAAATCACCATATATATATTTGTCAGTAGGAGAGAAATTCAACTAGGGCACAGGACGTAATGGAATACTTTGCTGCTATACAAATGTGAATCTATTGTTATGATAAATTGTTAAGGGATATAAGTGCACGTGTGTATTTTATGATGCCACTTCTTTTGAGATGTACACATACATAGGTTTTGCCTGCTAGCATTTTGGGGGAAGGACACAAAGGTACACAAGAAACGGATAATGGTGGCTGTCAATAGAAAGGGGAAGTAGATGGAGATAGGGATGGGAGGCAGATTTTCCAATGAATTCAGCTTGTCCAACCTGCAGCCCATGGACCACATGTGTCCCAGGTGGCTTTGAATGCAGCCCAACACAAATTTGTGAACTTTCTTAAAGCATTATGAGATATTTTTGCGATTCTTTTTTTATAGCTCATCAGCTATGGTTAATGTTAGTATGTTTTATAATATGTGTGGCCCAAGACAATTCTTCTTCCAATGTGGCTCAGGAAAGCCAAGATTGAACACCCCAGTTCTAAATGCATATTGGCTTTTGAATCATGTAAATGCTTTATTTAAAATTGAACAAACCACAGTGTTTATAAATCATATCTTCAGTACCAAATTTGAAAATGTCCACCTTCCCAAAAGCTGAAAATGGCCTGGACCTGCCTCACGCTCAGAGAAGTTCTGAGGATGACTCATGTTGTAAGTTGTGGTTCACTGGTGAGGAAGGACATACTGAGCTTCATGGTTTTTACTTTTCCTGTGCTACATAAAGGGAGGTTACCTACTAAGAGTAAGAAAGAGGGGTACAAAATGTAAGGAGAGAAGAGGATAAAGTAAGGGATTGCTGAGGCATGTTGAAGGGTCAACTAAAGTTGGAAAACATAAATTTGCAAAGGTGCCAGTTGGTTTGGGATTTTCTTCAGGGATGCTTAGCAGCCTGGGAGTAGGGGCTGAGGAGGTAGGTCAGAGTGTGAGAATCGAAATGCTTTGAATTGGAAACCTAATATAAGAGTGGCTCTGCCTGGCCCTTGAGTTTACAGGACTTCATTGGGTTTGCCACAATTCCAGAGTCTGACTCGGGTGGTCCACCTACTTGGTTTTGTCCTTTTCCTGACAGGTGATCAGGCCTGGGGGAGTGATGCATTAATCGAGCTCACAAGAGACTGGTTGATAAAACAACCTTCATTTACAAATTTAAAGTAAAAATATAAACCAACTCCTCCCACACGCAGTGCCTCCATTGGCCTATAACAAAGTCTCCATAGGAAATGAAATTACTATTATTAGCTAACTGTTCAGTATCCCAAAGAAAAGGAATGATTATTAACCTGTGATAATTTACTACTTAAGGAACACAACTTTCGAGGTGCCCACAGTAAAACAGTCACACTGACAAATTATTTTCTTAGAATTTGGCTGTTAGGAAAAATAAGATTGATTATAGTTTTGTCTTTCACATCTTAGCCCATCCTTAGAATATGCTTGTGTCTTCCCATCCCTACTCCCTGTCTGATTACCAGTGTTAACAGCCAGGTGTATGCACATATAAAAGTACATACACAGGGTTTTGTTTGTTTACCAAAATGGAATCATACTGGACAGATTATTCTGTGATCCTCACCAATACATTGTGGATATTCCTCTTTTAATTTGAACGACTAAAAATAGATACATTATAATATCTTAAGAAATAAAAATAGAATTATTTGATATGGGGATCAAAGTGTCCTGAATATTTTTCATTTTGATAAACATAATCAAATTATTTTTCTCAAGGGCTATGACAATTCAGACTCATGTTATCAAAGTAAGAGTGCCTATTTCCCTACATTTTCCATAACACTGAATGTTTGTTCTTTGGATTTCTGTCACTATGATAGACAGAAAACAGTATATCATATTTACTTCAAAGTACATTTATTTGATTAGTGAGGTTGAGCATATTTTCATGCTTATTCTTTATTTGCATTTCTTACCTAAGAGACAGCATGAAATACTGTTTAAGTATATAAATTCTGGAGCTAGTTGTGCCATTTGGTACTGAGTGATCTTCAAATTATTTAACCTCTGTGCCTCAGCATACCCATTTGTAAAACAAGGACAATAATAGTATCCAGTCATAGGTTTGCTGTGATTTGATAAGTCCATTATGTGAAAAGCATGTCAAAAGGTACCTATTCATATTTTTGCCTGTTTTTCTATGGGGTTGTCTTTTTCTTATCAATTTATTGGAGCTGTTTTTATATTAGGAATATAATTTACTACTCTATGTGCTGTGCATATTTACAGCAGGCTGTTCGTTAACCAGAATGGAAGCAACCAGCACTCTCAAGCATCTGGCATAATGAAAAAAATACTACTTAAAAAATTAAAATAGGGGAAGCTGGGATGGCTCAACAGGTTAAGCACTCGCTTTGCAGCCCTGAAGACTGAGTATCGAATCCCAGCCCCGGCCCATGCCAACCCGTATGCTGAACTGGGGTGTGCTTCCCATGTGGGAGGCCCCTAGTTCAGTTCTTGCCCCCTGGTTCAGCCCCTGGCTTGAGGAGGCGTGCCTCCCATGCAGGAGACCCCCCCCCCCCCCCCCCCCCCAGTGTCTACCCTGCATGGCCCTGCCCACCTGTGTGGAATGAAACCATGTTGAAAACTGCTGACGTACAACCATGAAAACTGCTCTGGGCCCTCCTCCTTTTCTCTGTCTCTGTCTTTGTCTGTCTGTCTGTCTGTCTGTCTGTCTCTCTCTCTCTCTGTCAAAACAATAAAATAAATCTTTTAAAAACATTAAAATAAAATCAATTTCTAGTGGAAATGTAAGTTTAAACTTGGCGCACAGCTACTCATCATGTAAAACCTGACATTGGGTGAGAGGTATAGGGCCTCAAAGCAAGCTGATATTCGTTCACTTTTTCAAGAAAACTGCACATAAGTTTACCAGTACAGCATCATCTACTGATGTAGATCCAAAACATCCACATACAC
Source organism: Craseonycteris thonglongyai (assembly GCA_004027555.1). Lineage (NCBI taxonomy): Eukaryota > Metazoa > Chordata > Mammalia > Chiroptera > Craseonycteridae > Craseonycteris > Craseonycteris thonglongyai. The sequence continues at coordinate 20,322 of PVKE010010623.1, read as the reverse complement.
TTCTCTTGATCCTGTCCTAGCTACATCATCAGATCCTGATGATCCGGATGTGATGTATACCCTGTAAACTCTTTGCCCCTGTATGTGTGTTTTTTTGTAAGTTACTTGAAGTTAAAAAAAATTCTGTGGGGATGCTGGGATGGCTCAGTGGGTTGAGTGCTCACTTTGCAGCCCTGGGGTACAAGGATAGAATTCTGGCCCCAGCCCCTGCAGACCCATATGCTGAACTGGGGTATGCTCCCAGTTCTGTTCTTGCTGGGGTGAGCTTCCCATGCAGGAGGCCCCTGGCCCATTTCCTGCCCTCTGCAGCCCCGTGCCCATCTGTGGAATGAAACTATATCGAAAACTAATGATGTACAACTATGGAGACTGCTCTGGGCCCTCCTCCATCTCTCTCTCTCTATCTCCAAAAAACAAAAGACAATAAAAATAAATCTTTAAAAACAATATATTTGTCCTCAAAAAAAAATTATGTTAGTGAAGTTTATTAAGTTGAAAAGTTTATTGACTGCCATTTAACTAAAATTACTGCATTCACAAAGCTTTTTAAAATTTATTTTTATTTTATTAATTTCTTTTAATTGTTAAATTTATTGGGTGACATTAGTTGGTAAAAATTACATAGTTTCCAGGTATACAACTCTACAATACATCAGCTCTGTATCACATTATGTGCTCACCATCCAGAGTCAGTTCTCTTTCCATCACCATATATTTGAGGCTCCCTCCCTACTTCCCCACCCACCTTCCCCTTTTCCCTCAGGTAACTTCTAAACTATTGACTGTGTCCATGAGTTTTTGTTTCTTTGTTACTTTTAGTTTTATATTCTACCTATAAGTGAGGTCATTTGTTTCTTGATTTTTTTCAGTCTGACTTATTTCACTTAATATGATAGTTTCAAGGTCTATTCATGTTGTCACAAATGGCTATATTTCATCTTTTCTTATTGCTGAGTAGTATTCCATTGTGTAAATGTAGCGCAACTTCTTTATCCAGTCATCTATCAAAGGACACTTTGGTTGTTTTCATGCCTTGGCCACCATAAACCATGCTATGATAAACATTGGGGTACATATATCTTTGTGAATTAAGGTTTTCAAGTTTTGGGGATAGATGCCCAGAAGAGGGATTGCTGGGTCATATGGGAATTCCATTCCTAAATTTTTGAGGAATCTCCATACTGCCTCCCATAGTGGTTGTACCAATTTACATTCCCACCAGCAGTGTATGAGGGTTCCTTTTTGTCCACAGACTCTCCAGCCCTTTCTCATTGTCTTGTTGATTATAGCCATTCTAACAGGTGTGAGGTGGTATCTCATTGTGGTTTTAATTTGCATTTGCATGATGTTGAGCCTTTTTTCATATACCTGTTGGCTGTTTGTATGTCTTCATGAGAGATATGTCTGTTTAGGTCTTCTGACCATTTTTTAATTGGGTCATTTGTTGTTGTTTTTTTATTATTGTTGTTGAGTTGTATGAATTCTTTATATATTTTAAATATTAGCCCCTTATCAGAGGCATTGTTTGCAAACATATTCTCAAATTCAGTTGTTTTCCTTTTTACTTTGTTGATGGTGTTCTTTGTTGTGCAGAGGCTTTTTAATTTGATATAGTCCCATTCATTTATTTTTGCTTTTATTTCCTTTGTCTTTGAGGTCAAGTTCATAAAGTGCTCTCTGAACCCAAGTTCTATTAATTTAGCACTGATGTTTTCTTCTATGCAGTTTATTGTTTTGGGTCTTATGTGGAGGTCTTTAATCCACTCACAAAGTTGTTTTTATACTAAAACTGTTACATTAAGTTTGTCTTTATTTGTATTAATTTACTTTTAGTTACTGTATTTCAATATTAAGTATCAAGGCAATACAGAGTTTATAGTATGGTATAGTATTATATGGTATGGGGTATAGTATTTGTTAGACCTATTTTTAATAGTACTCTCAAGAAACCAAAAACTATATTTATCTGACATCCACTGTACTCCCAATTTTTTATTATGCTTTAAAAAAAAAAAGATTTATTTTATTGTTTGAGAGAGAGAAGGGTGAGGACTCAGAGCAGTCTCCATAGTTGTACGTCATAGTTGTAACATAGTTTCATTCCACACAGATGGATGTGGGGTGGGAACTGAACTGGGGCCTCTTGCATGGGAGGAAAGAACCTTCCCTGCCATCCTGGTGGTTACCAGTGGTGCCACAGTTCAGCATATGGGTTTACAAAAGCCAGGGCCAGGATTCAACCCCAGACCTTGCAGTTACAAGGCAAGTGCTCAACTGCTGAGCTTTCCTGGTGTCCCCCATTTTAAAAATTATGCTTTTGGCTATATAATTTTTATTTAAAATTCATGACTTTTTCTTTACAGCTTATTTCCCATATTGCTTAGAAAGCACTTCCTGACTCAGGGTTATATGGCTTTTCTCCTAAATTTCCTCTAAATGTGTTTGTTTTTATTTTTATATTTAAACCTGTCTAGAGTTATTTCATATATGGGATAATGCAGGAGACTAGCTCTGTGGTCTCTCTATTCCCTGGACATCCAACTGTGTCAGCACCATTTCCCCAAAGAACTAAAATGCTCCCCTTGTTATATATCATGTTCTGTATTGGGATCTGTTTCTGTACTCTATTTTATAAAGAGCCAAATCCATACTCTTGTTTACAAGGGCTGTACGAAAAGTATCCAGACATGAACCATTCTCATTATATTGACAATGGCTGGATTTTTTTCAGACACCTCTCATATAGTGGTTTTATCATGAATTTTAATAGTTGGTAAGGCAAATCTCACTTTAATTTTATTTTTCACTTTCACTATTTTCTTGTTTATTCTCCAACATGTTAACTTAAAAAAATAATAAATCTTGTTCAGTACTACCAATTTATTCAAAGCAGAGAAGAGGGGAAAACCAGTCACATGGGGATTGTGATTATAATTGCCTTATTAATCTTGGATGAAGTGACATTTTTTCTGATATTAAGTCCTCCTATCCAGGAACATGACTATTTAGGTTTTGGTTTATGTTCTTTAATAAAATTTTGTAATTTTTGTTTCTATAGATTCTGTGCCTGCCTTCCTACGTATTTTTAAATGTTTGGTCACTGTTGTGAATAGGATATTTTTTTCATCTCCATTCTAACAAGACATTGCCTAGACAGAGGAAAACAATACATTTATTTACTTTCATGCAGCCACTAAATTCTCTTGTTAATTATAGTAGCTTATTCATCTTGGATTTTTCCAGGAATAGAATCTGTCTCCTGAAAAATAAGTTTTTCCTGGTAAGTTTATAAGGGAACATTTATACTGGGAAGCTCTTCTTTAGCCGTATGACTGTGCTATGCTGCTGCACTGCTATCCTCTGTAGTTGTTTTCCTCCTTTACACATTGTTGCTGCTGCCCAAGGCTGTGGCCTACAAGGAAAGATGAGAAACTTTCTGTGAAGCTATTCCATGAATGCTTTGTTCAAATGTCATGGATGACGACACAACACAGTGGTTCTTGTCTCTTAAATTTAATCTCTACTCATTTCTGAGCTCACTTCTATAATCATACCAGTCTAGTTCCCATTTAGTCTCATACAACAGGAGACAGGCCCGGCAGGGAGTCTTGTCTGGGCATACTTATTCCAATATTACCCTTACTGTTTTTTGTGGGTTTGTTTGTGTGTTTGTTTAAGATTTATTTTGTTTTTGACAGCGAGAGAAGGGGGAGGACCCAGAGCAGTCTCCATAGTTGCATGTTATCAGTTTTTGACATAGTTTCATTCCGCACAGGTGGGCTCAGGGCCTCACAGGGCAGGGACTGAACTTGGGGTTGGGAGGTGGAGGGCGGGGGCTCCTGCATGGGAGGCATGCCCCCACTAGCCGGGCAGGAAATGAACTGAGCCCCCCCGCCCCCGCCCCACACATGGTAAGTACATTTTAATTCAGCATATGGGTCCACACAGGCTGGGGCCGGGACTTGATCCTCAGATCCCCGGACTACAAAGCGAGCGCTCAACCTGCTGAGCCATCACGGTATCCCCTACTGTTTGAAAGAGAGATGCACTCAGGAATTCTCTGAGCACCCTGTCTAATGAGCTTGTCTTAGTTACTATCACATTATCTGGTTTTATTTTCTTTAGAACACCAAGTCTCAGTCACTATCACATTATCTGATTTTATTTTCTTTAGAACACCAATCATACTGGCAAGTATATTATTTATTGATTTATTTCCCCCAAATAGACTATATATTAGACTCTTAATCAGATGAAATCAGAAAATTTCCATGTGTTACCCTTATTTCTCTAGTATCTAGAGTAGAAAAGACTTAGTAGGCCTTCTGTAAATATTTGTTGAATCAATGAATATCGAGTTTTCTGAGCAATAATCACATCATGTGTAAGTAACTTTTTTATTTCAGCTGTCATTAGTGTTATTAGGAAGAGTTGCTAATGACCTGGAGAATTTTTTCACATCTGGATAAGTTTTCAGTTTCAGGGACAGGTCAGATTGTTTGAAGTAAATAGGTTTCTGAAACAACAATATTTGAAACTTGCATTTGCTGGAAATGAACTATTATCTACTTGTTTTGGTGGGGTTTTTTTTGGTTTTGGTTTTTTCATTTCTTATAAAGGGTTATCTGAGTTCTAAGTTCAAATGCAGCAGAGATATGTTTAGCACTTTTTTTTTTAAAGTTACTGGGGCTTTGTGGGAAATGAAGGGAAAAAATTGCAGTTAACCCAATTTAAGGCAGGTTTTAGCCTATCTACTATTATTTTTAGAGGGCTGACCCTCTAAAATTAAAATGGTTTGATCTTAGCCATATGATCTCATGAGGTCTTTTGTTTCTATTCCACTCTCCTAGTTTACAACTTCCAATTTATCAAAACAGACATAGTCCGCAAAGATATATGTACCCCAATGTTCATTACAGCACTGTTCACAGTTGGTTTGGAATCAACCAAATGTCATTTGACAGATGACTGGATAAAGAAGTTGAGGTACACTTACACAATAGAATATTACTCAGCAATAAGAAAACATGAAATACTGCCATGTGTGACAATATGGATGGACCTTGAGATCATTATATTAAGATAAGTCAGACTGAAAAAAATCAATAACCACATGACTTCACTTATATGTGGACTATAAACCTGAAGTCAACAAACAAAAACTCATGGACACAGTCAATAGTTTAGTGGTTACCTGAGGCCAAGGAGGGAGAACACGGGAGGGGGAGGGGGACGGGGGGGGGGCATGAAAATATATGGTGATGTAAGAACTGGCTGTGTGTGGTGAGCACATACGATTATGTAATGTAGAACTGTACACCTGGAGTCTATGTATTTTTACCAACCAATGCCACCCCCAATAAATTTAACAATAGAAAAGAAAAAGAAACAGACACAGATATGGTGAAACTCAAAGTTGATGTCAAAATCATTTGAACCCATTGTTAATGGTTACGGAGAAAGGCCCATGGTTCAAGGTGAGACTGTAGATAGGTTGGCATAATTAGATGAGGCAGTTTTATTTTGATTGCCCACAAACCTCCCGTATCTCGTTTAACTTTTGTGCCCACAGTTCCCGAGGCTGAGAAAACCATTTCCAGCGTTCTTAACACCACTCCCGGCCGGGTGGACACGGCACAGTAGAGGCCGGGCACTGCACTCTCAAGTCCCCAGAACTGCGGCTGCATCCTGGAGGCGGCGCTGCGCTCCCCGGGTGCATTGTGGGCGCTGTAGTCCGGCTGAATCTGTTTGTGACTACAAGTCCCGTGACTCCGTTCTTCCTCATCCGTGTAGTCCGCCGTGCCCCTCCGTAGCCTTCCCTGGGCCTCCTGGGCCCCAGGCGCAGAGTTCTGGCAAGTCAGCTGTGGGCCCTGGGCACGAGAGACGGAAGCCGGGGAGCCACGGGGAGGAGCTTCGCGCGGGGTGAACGCCTGTCCTACGTGCTCGTTCCCCTCGCGACCGCTGCGCGCGAGCCCAGTGTCCTCGCGGCGGTCAGCAGCGGCGGCGGCGGCGGCGAAACGCGGAGGGGGCGGAGGGAGCCCGCTGCGGCGGCTGCAACCGAGAAATGGCGGAGACGGTGGCGGACACCCGGCGGCTGATCACCAAGCCGCAGAACCTGAATGATGCCTACGGGCCGCCCAGCAACTTCCTCGAGATCGATGTGAGCAACCCGCAGACGGTGGGGGTCGGCCGGGGCCGCTTCACCACCTATGAAATCAGGGTCAAGGTGAGGCCGCCTTTCCCCCCCTGCCGTGAGACCTCTCCTGCGGTCCCGGGTTGCCCCCAGCCGACTCAGGAGTGGATCTCTTCGGGCTGCCACAGCTGCCCAGGCCGGGAGCCCCCGGCTGCCTCGGTGGCACCACCCTATATGTGGACAGGGTCGTGGGCCAGGTCCTTTCCTGTAGGGCTCAGATGGGGGCTGCTGAGTGAGTTGAGCCCAGCGCTGGCACTTGGAGAAGGTGCTGGAAGAACAGGGCGTGGGTTGAGAGCTGCTTGCCCCTTGAGCAGCTGATCTGGGAATGACATTTGAGTCAGAAAGGGGTAGATGTTTCGAGAACACCGACCTTCTGGAAGGGAGGTAGATGTGACTGAGATATGGGGGATTTGAGCAAAGTTGAAGGCTGCCCAGTTTTCTTTTTCTGAACACTGTTCCAGAGATGGCCAACCCAAGCTGAGTGCTCCAGGCTCTTCCCAAGCTACCAGACTAACCTAGGTTATACACTTTTCTGAACGAAACCTGATGGGAGTTCACAAAAGCCCGGCAAATTTGTAGGGCTGAGCCAGGTGAGAACGTGATTGGAAACGACTGACCTTAGCATCCTGGGCCACCGTCATGCTGAAGGTGGGGAGTGTTCCCCTCCTTACAGTCCAAACTACTTTAAGAAAAACCTACTCTTTTATGGATCTTGCTTCCCTAATTTTGAGATTTGTACTTCACTGAATGAATGAATCAGCTGAACTAGAAACGCACGTATAATTTCATAACTAGTATTTGTTGGCAATGAGTAATTCAGATGATTTGAAAGATGTTTAATTGAGAATAGTGCTTCACTCTGTAGTTCAGGATTAAAGAACTTGCTTGTGTCTGGAAAGTGTCTTTAAAAATTAATTACATAAAGTGAATCCAGCTGTTAACGATGACAACAAACTATTTTATTAAAAATTAAGCATAATAAGAATTTAGCTTTAGAGTAATCAAAATTTGCATAACAAGTTACTATTAACATTTAAGTGGAGTAATTTCTCATTAACTTATGCATATTTTTGTGGTAAAAACCACACAACGTGAAATTTACCATCTTAACCATTTTTTGAGTGTACAGTTCAGTAGTATTAAGTATATATTCATGTTGTAAAATTCATGCATTAAAAAAAGATTTACTTACAGTGTTGCAAAAAGATTAATAAGCATTAAGGCACGAAACTAGCAGCTTAATGTTACAAGCCACCTTTATCTCCCTACGGATGTGTAAAATGTGAAACCATAAGCAGTCTTGTTATAGTGAAATTGCAATTCCAAGCTCCAGTGTACCTAAAGAAGTATATTATCATGCAAGCCTAGTGAAAAAGTGAGGCTTTTCTTAACTTTTGGAATGACTGGATTGTCCTAAATATATGGCAGATTGTTCACTATAAAGAACTTCCTCTTTTATTCTTCTTCACCAGCATGTTTTCCTTTCTTTATTTTGCTGAAATAGAACTTGGTAATCCTGTTTCTAAACTTCCATAGCTAGTACTTCCTGTCACACAACTGAAGTAGAATCTCCTGCCTACACTTCCTCCATTTAATAACTATGGGTTTATCTTGCTGAGTGCATTATATTAAATAGACTCTGGTATGGTAATTCAGTTATTTAAAAAATATATCTGATACTTGGTCAACAAATAGCTGGTGTGACACTTAAAAATAAGATTGTTTATGGTGTGATCATTTGCATTAAAAAAAAAGTTGTTTTTACAAATGATTAATGAGTTACAGAATTAACAAAGTGTGCACCTACACTGGTTTGTATAATATAAACCAGTTTGTTGTATGTTAATGCCTGTTAAAGTCATAAATGCAGGTGCCCTCTAAGAAAATGTTATTGGGTTGCTAATGCTTATGAAATGCCATTGTGGTTTCTTTATATGTAATGTGTTAAAACTGAGGACATCATTTAGGTTTTATTTTAAACAGCAAATGGTTTTTGAGAATAATTACAGTCTTTTAAAGTAGAATGGCCAGTGAAATGAATAGGTAAATCATTTAAAAATGTTATTTATTACACTTTTCTAAACTTTTATTGCTCTCCCCAGCCCCTAGCCTGCCTTTTGATATTGAATTTGCCACGTGGCAAACCATTTTATGTTCCAGAGTTTGGGTCCTTAAACTGTCTTATAGTTACTCTTTAATTCTGGTCTTGAGAAAAATGTTCAATTTTATAGGATCTGATTGAAATTACTCTAATTCGCAGAGTAATTTTATCTGGATGGTGGCACTTTAGAATGCAAGAATCCCAATCTTCATTTTTTCTTTTGGTTTGAGGATAGTGTTTAAGACTATTAGGGTCACTTGATTAGTATCTTTGGGCTTTTGAAAATAATTGGTAGTGTTAATGTTTTTTAAGATTGTTCTAATGGATAGGTACAGCAGAGATCACCATAAATGATTAAAGCTTTAGGAAAGCTCAGGGTCTAGAATTATTTTTACACATTAAAAAGAAGGCTAAAGGGTATGCTCAACCACGTTATGAAGTTTGTGCTATAATGTAACTTTTAATTTTCTGGAGATTTTAATTAAGATCTATTTTTCCTACAGACAGCTGTTTTGAACAGGAATGAAATTAAGAATCTTTCTTGAGCTCTGAGTTTAGAGATTAGATTTATTAGTGGAGTAAGGTACAAAATGTAAGCTCCACTTCCCCTTTGTAGAATAGGTATATTAATAATATTACCTACCTCATAGGACTGAGTGAGATAATGCACATAAATCTCTTTAGCATAATGAGTGGTACATAATAAGCACTCAAAGGTTATCTCTTTGAAAATACAGCTACTTCTAAATTAAAAATAAGTTATCAGCTACATTTGCCGTATTAATATGCAGTTAAGTTACTAAAATTGTTAGATTCTTCTTGTTAAAAAATCTACTTGGCATGGAAGTATACTTTTATTGAGGCAAATGTAAAAAAAAACCAAACCATCTTGTTTAGTACTTAATCAAATAGACTCCTTTTCTTTAATGTTTTAAATTTTTATTATATTTTGTATGATTCCATGTGGAAAGTTGTGATGCCATTCAGAACATAGTAAATTTCACATTTAAGACCAAAAATATTTAATAGAATACTCTGTATCTTAAGGAAATATGGTTCATGTGACTGCTGTACTAGTATTTTTTTCCCCAATTTTATTGAGATATAATTGGCATATAGCATTGTATTTGTTTAAGGTGTACAATATAATGAATTGCTATATGGTATGTTGGGCAGTGATCACAAGTAAGTTTAGTTAACATCACCTCACAGAGTTAGAAAAGTAGCCTTTTGAAGTTAACACATATTAAAAGAGTTGATTAGTAAAGTTTGCTAGTAAACATTGTGACAGAAAGGTGGTCAGTAAAGTAACATCTTGACGGTGTTTGCCTTTCTAAACCTTTATTGGTGATCTTTCTCTGGGTGAATTCTCTAATTTTAAATTGGGAGTCATTAATATCCAGATTGAAAGCTGAGAAATAAATGAATTCTTAGACTAGTTTTTAGGATTTATAGCATGTATTATTGAAGGCCAAAATAATAATTTAAAGAATCAAAACATTTTAGTGCCGAAGGACATTTGCACAATCTGTGTGGCTTTAACAGTTGGACATGAGATGTCTGATATACATCTTTTCTGACAGCTATGGTTAACTTCCGGGATCTTCATCATGGAGAGACATTTTGCTAGCTTTGAAGGTTCTTACCTAACCCACCCCTTAAGATGGAAGGGAGGGGAAGCCGGGATGGCTCAGTGGGTTGAGCTCTCACTTGCCGGGGACTGAGGATTGAATCCCCGCCCCGGCCCGTTCTCTGTATCTCTCTCTCTCTGTCAAAAAATTAATAAAATAAATAAAAACTTAAAAAAAAAAAAAAAGATGGGAGGGAGGGAGGCAGTGACAATTAAAAAGTAGCCCTGAGTTATGAGGGACTCTGTTCTATATTCATTTTAACAGATTAGGGAACCAAGGCAAAGAAGATTGTTTCTCATCCAAAGTAAATTATCTAACTAGTGTCAGAGACAGGTTTAGATTTGAAGTTATTCTGGTCCTGGTTCAGAATTGCTTCATGACTGCAATTTATTTAATTAAAACAGTAAGTTAAAACCAATGTTCCTGCCCTGCTCAGCCCCATGCCCACCCGTGGTGTGAAAATATATGGAAAACTAATGCTGTCAACTATGGAGACTGCTCTGGGCTCTCCCCCTTTTATCTTTCTCTCTCTCTTAAAACAAACAAACAAACAGCCAAAAAAAAAACAACACCCACCAATGTTATCTACAGCCTAGTGTTGGGGCACCCTAAGTGTCTTAACCTTTTGAAGGAATTCCCAATGGTTGGCACCCTTGAGATCTGGGAGTTGACTCCTCAGTAGTCCACCGTAGGTAAGCTGCACCCAGGAAAAATAAACAGCTGAAAAGAGTTTATTATTATTAAATTCTGTGCTTTGATGAATGAACTGAAATAAAAGGGTTGATTGGCTTGTGATGCTTATAAAAGGGGAGCTCTATCTCTATATATATTAAAGCTGAAAAGTAAAAGAGTACCTATTATGTTCAAGGCACTGTGTGATATATATAATTTGATCTTTCAGGTGACCAGGCAGAGTAGATAATATCTCTGATATGCAGATACAGGAGCTGAGGTCACTACTGATAGTTATCTCTTGTCTCTCCCTCATTCTTATTTTATGCTCCAGTTCTACTAAACTACTTGTATGGCCTAAGTAAACTGCATTCTCTTGTATCAGGGTCTTTGCACACATTTCTCTGGTAAAATGTTTTCCTGTAGTACCTCATTGAGCTACCATTACTTGTCCTGCAGGACTCAGCCTTACTATCACCTTTTTAGAGATTTTGCTGATCCCTGGAATCTAGACTGGATTCCCTTCCCATGTGCCCTTAGGATTAAGTTTGTTTGCTTATCTGTGACTTTTTCTTTTCTTTTTTTTGTTCCTGTGTCTTCCACTATAAACTCCTAAAGAACAGGAACTGTCAGAACCACCCTTATTTAACACCCGGCAAGGGGTTTCGCACATAGTGGACACACAGATAAATGAAGTTTGTAGGGAGGTTAAGTAACTGCCCAAAGTTACAGCTATTAAGTGGCAAAACTGGAATTTGAATCTAGATTTTCTAACCGTCAGAGCCCATACTTCTTCTTTTATCCTCACTGAACATTCAGATCACTGGGGGAGCTTTTGAAGCTATGAAGATTCTCTTTTAATTGGGTTGGGGTGGGATTGGGATAGTGATAGTTTAAAAACTAACCAGTAATGACTATTCCTGGTTGCACCATGCTCTCTGTCTCTGAGAAATGATAGGCAGCAGAGAAATATATATGGAGTCACAATGGTTGGTAGCCTTCATGGAATTAAAAAGAGACAAATTTGAAAAATGAATAAATAAAACAGATCCTGACAGCAGAGAGGAAAACCAGTGATATTTACCAAAGACCGAAAACTGTTTTTTGGAGGGGAGGCAATTTCGACACTAGCTGAAAGCATGCCAGCCTCTACAGCTTAGCTTTTTGGGAAGAAGGTTGGCATTGACTATTTTCAGCCAAGCCAGCTATTTTTCTCCCCTGTCTTGCACCATCCATATCTATATCCCTGTGTAATAATCTTAGAAGTAAGCTAGAAGTCAAGAAAAGACAAAATATATGTAAAGGGTGTCCCAAAATTCACGCAAGATTAGAATTTTGTGTCATTTGTGTGGTAAAGTGTTGCCAACGAAAAAAAAAGACAGCGTGACAGCTGATAGTTCAGGGTTATTAAAAATGGAGTGCTATACAAAAGAACAATGCGTTTTCATTGTTGAACAATAAAAATTTACAATTTTTAATTATAAACCTGTGTTTTCTATCAAAATTACTTCTTGCGTGAATTTTGGGACACCCTGTATATATATCCATTTACGAAGGAAACTTTAGGGGTGCTGGGATGATGGCTCAGTGGGTTAAGCGCTCACTTTGTGGCCGCAGGGTCTGGAGCTTGGAGTCCCAGGCCCCGGCCCATGCAGACCCATATGCTGAACTGGGGCGTGCTTCCCTTGTGGGAGGTCCCCAGTTCGTTTTACGCCTCAGGCATGCTTCCCATGTGGGAGGCCCCCAGTTTGCAGGGGTGTGCTTCCCATGCAATAGGGCCCCTGGCCCGGCTGCCCCACCCCTCACAGCCCCACATCCACCTGTGTGGAATAAAACTGTCAAAAACTGATGATGTACAACTATGGAGACTGCTATGGCCCCTCCCTCTTCTCTGTCTCTCTCTGTCAAACAATAAAAATAAATCTTTAAAAAAAAAAAAGCAAATTATAATATTTCATTAATTTTGCCATTCTACACCTTTAAAGTAGAAACCCAAAAAGGGCTTACCTTTTACTTATCATGGTGATTCCGTGTAATGAGATTTTTCTCTCTCCATAATCATCCTTACAAAAAAAAAAAAAAAAAGCACTGAACTGTTATCTTTATACCTTTTGATGTTTGTACCATATTATGTTGCTTCCGTGTAAGCAGAGTCAATTTTTTAAACATCAAATAAGAGAGATAGTGTCAAAGAAAAAATAATACTATAATCTTGATACTGCTATTTATTGATCCCTTAATTAAATGACTTAAAATAAGGTTGTCTAACCCACAGCCTACATGCATCTCAGGACGGTGTTCAATGCAACCCAACACAAATTCATAAACTTTCTTACAGCATGAGTTTTTTTGTGACTTTTTTTTTAGCTTATCAGCTAGCATTAGTGTTAGTGTATTTTATGTGTGGCCCAAGACAATTCTTCCAATGTGGCCCAGGGAAGCCAAAAGGTTGGACACTGCTGACTTAAAGGTTTCAACCAAAGTCTTACTTCTTTAAAGAAATAATTTAACTTTGGAATTTGGATGTGATAGTAAAGTGTGACATTTACTATAGCTTGTTAGAAAAGTTGTATCAATTAGAAAACAGTTTGGGCTGTTCTCACAAAGACCTTAAAAATAGAGTTTATTTTTGTCATGTGAATTGTTATCAGACAATCCATGGCTGATACTATGTCAGCTCCCAACAAAACATCCTCATTCTAGCCAAGGGAAAGGTATATTCCTATTCATTGCCACCTATAGCTACAAATGAAGTTGGAAGATTTTGTCTATCTGGGCAACCAGGTGAGGAAAGGAAGACTATAGACTGTTCTTTGCCACAGAAGCAAGTAATTGGGATTAGCAGTTCCAGGTTGTGGCTTTAGCAACATTCTTACCTCTCTTAACCCTTTTAGTGCGAAGGGCCAATATGTCAGCTTTTGCATCTCCAGCGCAAAGTGCTGCGGGCCGATACATCAGCTCATATGTAGAACAGAGTTAAAAGCTCTATAACTTATTCTTTCTTGTATGATGTATGACTGAAATAATTACATTCCTTTTTCAGACGATGTAAAAGAATAGTATTATTAACTAATTCAATTTATATAAAACCAAAAAAACCGCATATGGATATCTAAAACAATAATTTCATAACGCTTTTTTTCCTAAGGTGATACATTTTATTAAATTACCCTTCGAATTTCTCCTAATACTTCTGGCAGAAGGTAGCACTAAGAGGGTTAATTCTTTCCCTTTTTTGGCTGAAATCTGAAATTCAAAGGTTTGAGAAAGTTCATTTGATTTGGAAGGAAAAATTGAGCTCTCCTTAGTTTTGGCATTCTTAAATGTGATTGAATTTTGATCCCTTAACTGAGAATTAATTTTGAAGAGTGGCGAAAGGAGGTGAGCATGAAGACACGGCATATCTGATAAGGGTATATATTATTATTAATACCATGGCATTGAGTTGGGTTAGAAATACTGAAAGTAGATGATTAACATTTTTTTCCCACATTAATGACTGTCTAAAACTGTGTAGTCAGTTTTACTTAAGACCAGTATTTTAGTTGATGACATTGAATGATGGAGTATGTAATTTTAACCTCCAAAATAAGTAAGATCAATGTTTTTTACCAGACTATCATAGGAAATTTTTAAATAATTTATATAAAATTACTTTGTGTCTAACAATATTGGAATGGTCATTTCTAATTCCTTGCTGTCTAGATTTTTATTTTGTCACTGATATAGCAATCTCTCTTTGCTTTGCTGTCCTAAAGTTATTTCCACACCTGCCACCTATAACTTATTTGCTTTTTTTTTCATTATTGCCTTTGTGGATTGAGCTTGGAATTTTAATTCATATAGAGGAACAAGAGTCTCCCAGCTCCCCTCCTTGTGTCTAGTTCTCAGTATCTCACTCCTCTCTTGCCTTGGCATTATTGGTTATCTTCAGGTGGAAACAGAATTAGATAAAATTTTGTTGGCTAGACTTACATCTGTGTATCACTGGTCTTTCTTTAAATTTATGCCCAAAGATTTCCCCCATGTTACATAACTGAGAACATTCCTAATACATTTGTTTCGGAGCATTTGCAGCCAGAATGGGATGGGGCAATCAATTTGTTGGAATTTGGCTAAGTTACACTGGATGCAAGAAAACTTGTAACCTTCTCATGAACTCATATTTTTCAAAAAATATTTTTGAAGAAAGAGGTAGTTTACGTTGCTGTTTAATAATTTATACATTTCAACTTGTGATTATCAGTGCTTCTCAACTTTTGATTGTATGAAGTTAAAAATTTGATCATTTTAGTCAAAAGTATATTTCATCAAACATACATACGATATAAAATTTTCAATTTCATTTTATGATAAAATAAAGTTTACTTACAATTCCAGGTGTTTTTAATATGTTTTCATAAGTTTTCCATAATTATTAATATTATAAGGGCAAATACTTTATTTCTGAGACTGTAACATCAACTTATTTCAATTCATGAACACAGTCTTTATATTTATGTTCATTTGCTCTGTGATAAGTACTTGTTTTGATGACAAGCTTTCTGAGTAAATCATCCCCAATAAATAAAGATGTCACAGACTCAAAAGTTTGAGGATTGTCTGTAAAGATTTTCAATCCAGGACTACCTTCAAGATTTTCATTGTCTTTTGCTGGATCAAAATCCAGCCAATCTGTATCTACTTTTTCTGTTTCCCTGGATACAGATGGTGAAAGTACACGCATTCCACCCAGTCTGTTGTACTGTTACAATATCAGAATCTTCATCACTGTCACTGTTATATTTGTTAATCTCTGATAAAGAGTCCTCACACCTCTCTTCCAAAAATAACTCTTTTTCCATTTTTGAAGGACTTTTGTGAAAATGTTACAAATAAAAAATTTACCACACAGAAAAAGGAAAAGCACTTATTGCAGGAAACACACAGGACTGTTGCAGAGGCCAAGAAGATACTAACAATTATGACTCTTGCCCAGCGGATGCCAGGTTGACTGATTTTCGTCACTCAGTGTATACTGTTATAAATAAACAAAATCCTTTTTTTTGTCGACCCAATAACGAGTTATCTGATGTCTTTGCCTATATTATAAACCAAAGGCCAAGCACTGGACTCATATCTACTGCTCTAATAGATACACAATAAAATAGTAACTTGTAAATATATTCAGTCATACTTCCTCCAGAAGTATTTGTTTTGACATCCCTGAAGAGAAATTGAACCATTTATAGTGTTTTAACTATTTATTTTAAAACAGAGTTGTGGGACATCTAACAACTCATATTCACGTCATCTGAGTTCTAACAAAGGAACACAAGAGACGCATATATGAGTCATCCAAAGTGAAAGTGTTAACATAGTAATGGGTTTAGAGCAGGGGTCAGCAAGCGGTGGGCTAATGTTTTTGTAAAATTTTATTGGAACACAACACACTTGTTTGTTTACATATTATTTATGACCACTTTAAAAAGGCAGAATTTTGTTATTACAACCTATAGTATTTTCTTTCTTGCCCTTTGTGAAAAAGTTAGCCTATCCCTGGTCTAGACTTTATGTAGCATCGAAATAATGGAAACCAAAAGCACTTGGAGAGTCTTGATTTAAAAACTTGGGACTATGAAAAAAATTTTCAGTTTAGGATTCCAGGAGCAAATGATTGATGAAATGGTAGTTAAATATAACACTGGTAGTTAGATTTTTTTCCTTTATATGTTCATCAAATACTAATTGAATCTTAAAGCATAGCCCTATTGGTGTTTAATGAAACAATTTGATGTCATTTTTTCCTTCTCAAGGCCCAGTTTTTACAAAGGCAAAATCTAAATTTATGAGTATTTAGGTTATATCTACTATTCATATTAAGGCCAAACACAGGATTTTCAATTATAAGGCTTATATTCTCACCCAAAGCCTTATGTAAACGTCTTTGAATAACCATTTAAAGAGAGAAAATTGGTGCTGATAAAACTAATAGGCAACTGGTTCATGATGGTTTTAGAGTCAGCCCATAAACCAGTGGCAAAACTGAAGATGATGCCTTACAAAACTGATTGCAATCAGTTCTAGCCAGCATCATGGTTTACCTATTTTCTAGCCCAGAAGTAATTCTTTATGCCATATCACCATTTAATGTTTGTGTTCTTAATATTAACCCTCTATATCATACAGCATGATTACATGATTTTTAATAATTAAATTGGTTGAACTATTGACATGGGTGAGTTTAATGTCTGGGTTGTAGATAGAGGTTAAATTGAACATTGAGAAACTGATATTAACTCTCAAAGTGGGACAAAATAGTAAATTGACAGAATTTTTATCTTAGTTTAAAAGGGCAGATGATATTGATACACTTAAGTTAAAATAAATTGTAATTGTAGAACTTTTCACTTAGATGTTAGGATATGATTCTTATCTATAACCTAGTATTTGCCCAGTTGTGTTCTCTCAAGACTTCTTTCTGACTAAATTTCTTAGATTTGTTAACATTGAGTAGCTCCTGTGGTCCAGTTGCTTTCTTGAAACACTTGGGATGCTAAGTTTAGTAAGACATGATTGCCCTGAGCTTCTGTATGAAGAAAATTTAGGAATGTCAAAGCTAAAAAATCATGGTAGAAGGATTATAATTATATAGCATCTGACAAAACATAAAATTAAGAAAAGGTTTATAGGTTGAAGTAGATCATCAGTTATGAATATATAGTTCTATGGATTATTTAGAAGGAATATGTTCTTTGATATGTCTTTCTCTAGAAACTCAGATTTGCCTTTGTCTAAAACTGCTGTAATACAGTAGCCATTAGCCATATGGAGCTATTTAAATTGCAGTGGTAGACTCAATCACTTCTCAGCCTTTTGGCTAAGACCAAGTGTGTAGACTCATCCTACCAGACATCTTTTTGTCCAGTTTCCTTGGAATTGAAGTTGACTTGTTTGACTTGTCTTTAGTCGATTATAAGTGATTCTGGCCTTGAATATATAGGATGGCTCAGATATGAAGGGACCAGTGTACACAGGGCTTTTTCTCTTGAGTTTCTTTGACCATTTTGTCTCATCTCACTGTGTTTTGGGTCAGTAGTCATAATCTGATCACTGATAGCCCTGTGCTAAACTCCAAGGTGTGTACTGACTTCACCCCATTGTACTGATGAAGATAGAGACATTTTCTTATTGCATCCCAAGCTTAGAGACTTATTTTCTTGGTAGGATCATTTGTAACATTAGGAGATTGAATACATATTTATAAACTATAGTTTACTTACACTGTAGCTTAACTAAAAATGAACTGGGGGGAAGCCGGGATGGCTCAGTGGGTTAAGCGCTCACTTTGCAGTGCTGGGGACCGAGGATTGAATCCCGGCTCGGGCCCTCGCGGACCCATATGCTGAACTGGGGAGTTCCCCCAGTTCAGTTCTCTCTCTGCCTCTCTCTCTCTCTCTCTCTCTCTCTCTCTTTCTCTGTCAAAAAATTAATAAATAAATAAATAAAACTTAAAAATTAACTGGGATGAGAATAAATGGTGCCTTTCAGAGTGCAGTATATCTGACACTTTTTCTTCAGTACTGTCCAGGTTAGATGTACCGGTATGTGTAAAATCTGTGTGGCCCTAGACAGAGTTAAGTTATATCTGCTTTCAGGTCTGTTAAAAAACCCAGGTCTTTCCAAGATATTTAGCTCAGGATACCTTTATAATTTCCTGTTCTGCAAAGGATTTAGGTTTCTTAGAGATCATGCTTTGGCCAGTGGAAGAGGAAGTGCTTCCCAAATTCCTTTCCAGTCCCACTTCCTCATGGGTTCTTTATAAAGGCCTCAGAAAAGGTCTGTTAGATTAAAACATTTGAGCCTTATAACTTAAGTTCTCATGTAGGCAAACTCATAAAGACAATTCACCAGTTGTTTAAAATCTAAATTTAGATTTTAAAGCACTTTTATAAAATAATTTTGTTCTTGAGTATACACATTAATATATTCTTTTCATAAACACCGTAAGTAGGTAAGGAGTCAGCTGCAAAGCAAAAACAGCTTCAGTTATAGCTTCATTGAAATGCCTTAAAGAAATTCCATTTTTTATAACCTCCTAATTTGAATTCTCAGTTGCTAAACAAGTCACCTTGTTACAATTGTTGCAACACTCTTTGGCAATTTTTGATGGCTTGTGGTTTGATTAGTATTTGTTCTAATTTCATCTAACTTTATTGAAAGAACACAATTTCTATCAATATTGTGTGGTTTCATAGACATCTTGGTAGTTGTTTTTTTTTTTAATCAGTATTGCTAGAAATTCTGTGTTCTGTGACAGAACCGGCAGGAAAATTTTGTTCTTTTAATTCATAATTGCTATTATTTATTACTATTAATTCCTACACTTGCCCTGACACTACACTTTTCTCTCATTCTCCATCAGTCCCTGTATAGAGAGCTCCCTACCCCTACCCCACCAACAGAAGGCCTAACCTGTCTCATTTCCTTATTGGATTCTGACTACGTAATATGTTTATCATACTGTTCAAGTTTCCCTGTCAAGAAAGCTAGACTTCTCTCCCAGTTGATCTAGGCATCTGGTGCTGTCTTTCCCTATCCAGTGATGGTAGAAAAGAACTGGAGGCAGATTTGAGTATTATTGGGGGAGGGGGAGAGGTTGTGGCAGAAAATAAAAACTATAATTGAGTAATTATATAACATAGACTTCCATTCTTTTATTAGTAGAACCTCCACTTAGCCTAAGAACACTTAAATTATGGACATAAATTCATATGAGGGCTGTCTGGAAAAAAAATCTGGTCATAAATGCCTCTATTTTTTATATTACATGGCTGGATACTTTGCAGATGGGCCTTGTATTCCAATTTTGCCTTACCTATTAATTGAGTATCCTAGGGCAATTAGCCCCTGTGAACCTATTGTCCATTCTAAAAAATTCACTTTTAACCTGTTTTGTTTTTGAATCTTTATTGTGTCTCTTGTAGACCGAATGGGTCTTGTTTTTTTATATAGTCTCACAATCTTTGACTTGTGATTGAGTGTTTAATCCCCTCATATTTAATGAAATTATTGGTATAATGGGTTTATTTCTGCCATTTGATACTTATTTCCCATCTCCTATTTTTGTTTCTCTTTTTCTTCTTTACTGCTCTTTGTGTTAAATATTTTCTAGTGTACCTTTTTAATTCCTGAGACCTTTATACTTCTTTTTAAAAATTATTATTAGTGTTTGATCTAGGAATTACAATATGCCTTATCTTTTCACAGTGTACATTAGATTCCTACTAACTTAAGTCTTCTAAATATAATAGTAACTTTGCTCTAGTATACCTCCATTTTCTCCCCTTTTGTGCTATTATGATATGTATTATACCGTTTTGTTATAAAGGCAAGAGTAGTTTTACAATTGTTTTATGCAATTGTCTTTTTAATCAGCTAGTAGAAGAACAGAGAAAATGTATTTATAGTGTCCTTTGTATTTGCCTCAGTAATGACCTTTACTGCTGCCGTTTATTTCTTCATATGGATCCCAGTTACCATCTGTTGTCATTTCTTTTAAGTGTGAAGGGCTTTCTTGTAGTGTTTCTTTTAAGGCATATCTGCTTACTGTGAATTCTTTCAGTTTTTGCTCATTAGAAATGTCTTATTTGATCTTTATTTTTGAAGGATAGTTTTGTTAAGTCAGAAGTCTGGGCACGGCTTAACTGAGCCCTTTACTCGGGTCTCACAAAACCTGCAATCAA
>PVKE010010622.1:0-42040 GCA_004027555.1 Craseonycteris thonglongyai | reverse complement strand
CAGTTCAGCACGTGGGTCCTGCCTGGGCCGGAGCCGGGATTCGATCCTCGGTCCTCATGGCCTCAAAGCGAGCGCTCAACCCGCTGAGCCGTCCCGGCTTTCCCCTGATTAAAATTATTAATTAAAATCTGTCGTTACCACTTTAACTAGTGTCCATCTTTGTCCCTTGACACTGTTAATAGAACCAGTTTTAGAGCTACTCCCTGTAAAACTGCCATCTGAAATGGGAATAAAATGATTTTTTTGTGCTATGAACTAACAATAGGCAAGTAGCTGGTGACCACATTTAAATGTATGAAGGACCAGAGGGGCCTGAGCAGCTGAGAGCTTCTGATCGAGTATAACCTTGAATAGTACAGTATGGTGGAAATAGCATAGGCTTTATTGAAAACAAGGAGACCTGAGTTTTCTGTCTATTTAGCTGTGTGACCTGGGGCCTCGGTTTCCTCCTTTATAAATTATAAGTCACAGCGCCTGACTCAAACTGCCTGCCTTCTCACTGAGGGCACTCCCAAACTCATTTTTATTTTTTCACAAATTCAAATCTTCAGTATTCTAAAAAGCAGAATCCGTAAGTACATGCATTTAGGTTCCAGGATATGCTCTGGTTAATTAATCACTATTTCAGTGGTCAATTGAGTCACACAGGACATGCTTTTTTCAGAGATCAGCACATTTATTTGTACATTATATTTCACATCACAAGCTAAACCACAGAAGCTACCCTGGGCCCTTTCTCTCTAACCAGACTGCTAGAACCTTCTGGACCATGCTGGCTTAAACTCTCAGTTTGTATTCTCCCATGTGGGTCATGAATCTCTATGAGAATCTGATAAAATTTATGGGCTCTCTACCAAGAAAAATGCACATACACATAAACGCACAAAGTCAGCGTACAATTTTGAGGGATTCCGAGACTCCCTGAAACACCTTCATGGACTCAGGCTGAAAGTCCTGGTCTAAACCATTGCCTGCAGAGGGCAGCAGGGCAGCTGTAACCCACACTGAGAGCCGCATTCAGGAAAGCTGGGGACACTGTAGAACTTAATTAGTTTTTTGAAGGCACTTTTCTTCAGCACCATCATCTCTTCTGGAAACCTAGAGAAGATTCTGACCTGGGAGGAACCCCCATTCTTCACAGAGCCATCTGAGGGCAGTGGCTTCTGCGCACTCACAGACACGCTATTGCAACTGAGGGAACGCACTGCCTTTTTCTTATTCCGCATGGACAGATAACTGAACAGGAAGGAGGACAGCTTGTGCTTGGTGACATCTGGAGACTCTTCAGAAAAGCAGTCATCAAGTGGGTCCAGCAGGGTTTCAAGATGGCAGCCGTCTTCCTTTGTCTCAGGACTGGCTCCCCCAGGCTGAGGCTGCTTGATGATCCTCCCGTTCTGGGCTGGGTCATCTTCTGCCCCACTCAATGACTGCGGGGACATTTCACTGGCCAGGGTGTGGGGGCCCCTGGCTTGGGGCATGAGGTTTCTGATCTGAGGGCTAGGTTGGGAAGTGCAATGCTGACTCAGGACGAGAGTGGCAGCGTCTCGAATGAGATTCCAGTCTCTCAGGATATCATCCCGGGTGGTGAACTGGGAAGTCACAGCGAAGCGGATGATCAACTTGTCCTGGACAGTGGCCGGGATGAGGAAGAGCTGGCCAGCTTTCGCTATTTCCTTTAACACACTTTCTGTGAGACAATTAGGACCCTGTTTGAAGGATAGAGAGAAGTGAAGTCTGTGGCACCTCCCTTATACGTGCCCCTAAAGCCCAGCATTTATGCTCCCAAGATGGTGATCACAAAATCACATCATTCACAGCCACGGAAGGGGGCATTACCTTTAGACGAAAAACCACCAGGCCAAGGTGCCTCTTGGCAGGAATTTCAAAGAAAGGATCATTTCTGACCAGAGATTCAAAGTATTTAGCCATTTCAGTCCCCTAGAATTGTAAATAGAGCGAGAACTGAGGTTAACAGCCAGACAAGGGCTAAGCATGCATAAACTTTCACACTGCTCCATGCGTTAAGCCAGGACACCTTTGAACCATTGAGATCTGAATGGCTTCTACCAAATTTTCTCCTCTGTTTGATTTTGCTCAAATTCCAAGTTGGAAAACCTCGGATGCCTCCCTATTTCTTATCATTTCAGATCCACCTCAAGAATTCATGTCTCAGGGCCATCCTTCAATTCACTCTTGAGCACCACGCCCCCAGCCAGGTGCCTTGTAAGGGCTGCCGCTTGTTTCTATTGAATATAAAGGCACCACTCAGGCTGTTGACAGCTCTGCCCCCATCCTCAGCCTACATCTGTCCCTTGCCTCTCAAACCTTTTCACCTTACATGTCCTTTCACCCCCTTTTTTGTGACATTCCACAAAGAATATAATTTATACATTATTCCCATATATACTGTGGAAAGGCTTTGCACCTATTTAATGGGTACAGCATTTCTGGAAGAGTTCTGGAAACATAGTAGGGATGGTTACACATTGTTAGTGCACTAATGCCACTTACCTGGACACTTAAAAATGGTTAAAATTGTACATTGTTATGTTAAGCATATTTTATTACAATAAAAATTTTTTTTAACTTTGTGTCATATTAATCTTTCACTGGAGTTTTGTCATTTTAAATTTTTTCCTACCTTTTTAACCTAGGAATATTCACCAAACAAGAACTGAACTTGCCTTTTGTTTCATTTCTTAAAATGTCTCCAGGCCTCTAGAAGGAGCTCAGTAAAATATCTGCTAAATAATTGCTATCACCTGGTTCTCACACCTGCTGCTGTATTTCAAGTGAAGGCAAGAGATTTTTAGCTAATCATGTCTTTGACCGTGATGAAACAACTTACTGCAAACCTCACCCAGATCCCCTTTCTCTCTCTATTGCACGGTCTCTTTAAAGCCGTCTCCAATCACTGCCCCGAGAATGTTTCACTTTCAACTTCTAAGGCTCTCAGGGAAGGCAGCCTGCTAAATGTTTTCCAGCTGTTTCATGTGTTATGATCTGCTCAGTGTGCTTCTAGCTAACAGAGACAGCCATCCTGAATAATCAAGTCCCAGCAGCCCGCAAACAGGGATCCTGAGCCATACGATGCAGGTGTCCCCTGGGCAGGTCTGCAAAGCAGAAACCAGCCTTTCTCCCCACTAGGATACAACACAAGCCCAGGCTCAGCCCATAGTCAGCGCACTGGTACCTACATGTCTGACATGTGCTTGAAGATTCTTCACCCCAAAGGACCGAATCACAAACCAGAGCTTTATAGAGCGAAACCGCCGGCTCAGGGGGATCTGCCAATGCTAGAACAGAGGAGCACAGGGCCCATGGTTAGAAACAAAGGCGCCCGCTCCCTCATGCATTCCTGGGCTTTGTCACCCATGGCCCGTCCAGCCCTCCAGGGACCATCAGTGTCACCATGACTCTGAAGCTGTTGCTAAGAAGAGCCAACGCAAGTCACCCAGAGACTGCCCCACCTTTGCTTTAAATGCAGCTTTAAAGGCTGAAACTCAAGATAAGGGCAATTCATTTTTTTTTTTTTTCTCTAAAAGAACCTAAGTTCCTTGAATGGCAAAACATAAACTTTTATTTCTATTCCCCAAATGTAAAGTATAGTGATCAAGAGCTCAGAGGATGGAGCTGAGAGCAGATCTAGGTTTCTTCTCCAATTCTGCCACTTACAGGCTGTGACCTTGGGTGGTGTCATCTCACTAGTTCCTCATGAGATGGAAAATGTACAGCACCTCCCAGGGAAGTGGTTTGAGGAGAACACACAGAAAGTGCCCATTGGCTATTTATGTGATTAAGCTGTAAGCTACAAATCACAGTGGTATTTCTGCCAAGAACCAAGCTGATCATTATTTAATCTCACTGTCTTGTTCTGACTTATTCCTGTGACATTCCTATGCCCTCAAGAGGCCTCCTTCCAGCTTTCAGATTTCAAATGAGCATCTGTGTCTTGGCCTCTGTTAGACTAAAATCAACCTTTGTTCCTCGTAACTAAATTCAATAGAGCTTAAAGTTCAGGGTTGCAGGCACCATAGATCTGAATAATTTTAAACCAGTATCAAACCTATTTCTCAGATTTGAAAACAGAGCAAAGGATATGGAAAATATTTGCAGTTGTCTGACAGGTAATGTGGTTTCTAATGACCTCTTCTTCAAATGTCAGAAAGATTCTACCACAATTTCTGTTGAATAAAAATAAATATTTATCCCATTAGCTATTTATCTACTCGGCTACAGGTTTGCCAAGTCCTCAAAAATGTGCTTACCTTCACATTTCACCCCAGTTTCCTAACCCAGGCACAGTTGAGACATGACCCTTTGTTGATCGACAATGTTTCTCCCACATCAAGTACTGAATTTTTGATTTCCAAACGAAGCACTCTGGTGCTGAGGACCAGTGTGGGGACTTTAGTTTACCAGCAGAGGGCATCCAAACCCAGACACGGAATAAAACCCCCATTGACAGGGAAAGCGTCCAGTCCACCACTTTCTGGATGGGCACTCAAGGGGAGAATAATGAGTGGATGATAGGGGCCTTCTCTGAGAACATTCTGTTTTCTAGATGGTCATCAATTAGCTACTTTATTTCACCAGCGAATTAAAGGAGAGGCAGAGATTATTTTAATTTCTTCACACGCTGTCTGTATCCCCAGTTATTCCTCCTGTCACGCTATTCCAAACCCAACCCCTGCTGACCCAGAGTCATGGTGACCGATATTCCTTGTGGGGACTGGACATCTGGACTTGTAAAGGGTGGCAATGGCTCTTCTTTAACTCAAGGCATTCCCAAACCTCCTCTGTGTCCTTTCAAGATTTTGCAGGTGTGCCCAGCCCAAGGGCAGGACACTGCCCCATTCACTATGGGGGAGGGAGAGGGTGCTTCCCTGATGTCAGAGAACCCAACCTTAATTTGGGGGGGCTCCAGACCCTGGGGATGAAGTTCCTAAATCTTCTCTCCCAGGATGCTGCTCTATTTATGGTTTATCTCAAACAGGGCTGCACTTCTATTTAAAGCTGCTGCCACCTGGGTGAAAAAGAGCTGAGTCCACAGGTCAGAGCATCAGGGAAGACCCCCAGGATCCCATCACATAGCAGCTTCAGTTTTCTAGAAGTTTCTTTGACTTGAAAGTTAAATCCATAGGATTAGCGGTAAAGGGTGGGAAAGCATAAAACAGCATTTGCTAGATGTAGAAATATAAATAGGAAGGTTCCCCTAAGCTAAGAAAAGCTCAATTTAATATTTCTATCAGTTATCTGGAAGAGAGAGAGCACCATGAAATCTTCAGACTGATAGGAATAAACCACAAGAAGATCTTGAGGTTGTGAACAACAAAACAACAAAATCATGTGAAATTCAAAATGGGTAAGGGTAAGAAAATGCTCTTCAGCTATGGTGATCCAAATTCACTAATAGGAGAATGGGCATCGTTTGACAGTCAGGAAACAAAACCTTACAATGATCCCTAAAGACATCTTCCCTTCGGGCTGCCATGGAATTTTTTTCTTTTTAATTAAAAAAAAAAAAAAAAAAAGTTGAAAACCCACCAGACAGGGCAGTGAAGATAAAAGAATCATTAGTCTTCTGTATTTTTCAACCTCTGGACACTCTCCCCTACCCTGGCAAGTTTACTGCCTGCAACTCCAATCAAAAAGCTTCAAAAATCCTAAAGAAGTGTGAGCTGGTCCCAGGAAGAATAGCCAATATAATCAGGAGATAATGAAGCTATTATTTTAGAACTAAAAGAGCAAGATACTTTGGTTGCCCAAGGAGCTAAGACAAAACCATCTCTTCACTAAGAATGACTCTCATAGATGTCAGGCATTGTTCTCTGTGCTTTGCTGTATTGATTCATTTAATCTTCACAGCAAGCCTAAGAAGCCAGTACCATCAGTACCACCCTTCTTTTCTAGATGAGAAAACCTAGACACAGAGTTTGAGTCATTTGTCCAAGGCTGCCCAAGTTAATCAATGGAGGAATCAGGATTCAAACACATGCCATCTGGCTTTTGCAACTACACGTTTAACCACTTTCCTATATTATGAACCTCTGCAACTTGAAAGAATTTTTAGAAATATCACACCTACTATTTACTGAGCGTTTGCCCCACTCCCAGTATTGTGCTAAGTGACCTACATGTACGTTCCCATGCCCACCTCGCCATACCCCAGGAGACCAGTGATACTGTGCCCGTCTTAGAGATGAGGAAGCCAAGGCTCCGAGGCCACTGTTTCCCATAGACACACTGCTGGTACGGAATTCCAACCCAAGCTCCTCTCACTCTGCTCTACAGCCTCCCCTTGGCCATGTTATATGTAACTTCTTTGTTCCCTGTGTGTCCAAGTAAAGGAAGGGCTGGTGTTCAAACTGAGGAGTAAACCTGAACCTCTTTCTCCATAATACAGGCTGAGAAGGTGGGCAGGTTTGAGAGACTGAAGTGCGGCTGGTGGGAAGACCAGGGACGTGTGGAGGAGTCCCCAGGCACGGTGCCCATGGGCCCACTCCCACCACATAGCCTCCCACCGGGCCTCTGGGGAAAAAAGAGAAAGCTATTGAAGCAAGGAGCCTCTTTCTCTACTCAGGGAAATGTTCCACCCTACCCTGCTGCTGGGTAGCAAGTAGAAAAGATTATCCAGGACAGAGGCAGAAGAGAATTGGTCTGTTCTTGGTAAGGAGGTATTTCTGAGGATTTTTAAAAAATGCCACAAATATTCAGGAAACGTGCAGACTGCCTCAGTTTAATTTCATTTCTATGGTTTTTAAAGTAGATCTGAGTTTCATTTGATATGCTGAGACACAGCTTGCCACCAAAGGTAGATAGTAGCAATTGTACACGGTGGGCTCACAGTGTATCACTTTCTGATGGGGGCTGGCATTCAGGAGATGCATGTGGCCCTCTCAGATGCCCCCAGGCCAGCCACTGCTGGCCACTCACCATGAAGTCGGTGGCCGCACCCGAGTTGGCGTGCCTGAGGTAGATGGGGTTCACGCTGAAGGTCTGCTGCAGCTTGTATTTGTCCTTGACCCTGTGGGTTTCCAAACAGGCATTAGGGGCAGAGGCCTCTCCAGAGACAGCAAGGCTTTCCCGCGGGTTGGGAGCTTGGCTGCCACACTCACCAGAACCCAGTGCAGTCGAAGTGCACCATCATCCACTTGGAAGGATTAAAGGTGAAGGAATCAGCATACTCGACACCGTTCAGAAAGCCCCGGAACTCAGGGCACAGGAAGGCGGTGCCCGCATAGGCTGCATCAATGTGGAGCCACACCCCCTCCCTGGCACCTGAAGAGGCAAACATGGCCTGGCTGGGAGGTGGGCCTAGCGGTGGGAGTGGGGGTTGCCAGCCGCCAGCTAAATGTTGTCTCCTGTCTGGCCCATTTGGCTGGTGGGCTACAAGAGCAGAGCTGGGAACGGCTGCCCGTTTGGGCTAAATGAGATGTCAGGGCACGTGGAGAGCAGCGGAGAGAGTCAGCGTGAGGAGTAGGGGGCTGCATGAGGCACGGTCACCTCCTGAAGGAAACGCCTACTGAGCCTCACCCTGGCGTTCTCTCTCAATGGCCAGGGGTCGACCCCTTCCTGGCCTCGACCTTGAGCTTTCTGGCATAGACCAACTGCCCGCTGGCCCAGAGAGCAGTGTTAGTGCATCGAAGACAGAGGGTGCCGCCTTTCCTAGTTGGTGTCTTGCTTGGGGATTTTAGACAATCACGTTTGCGTTTCTTACTGCCTTTTATCTCCTGTCATCATTTCCCCTACCCTACCCTTTCCATTTTCTTAGCCTAGACTAGGAAATATTTCACTATGCCTCATCCCCCCTGTGCTTTGGGTCCAGCACGCTTTGAGCAGATTTTGACATACAAATAAGAGGATGCGAAACCTGAGGCTCTCCCGTAGCTGCCTCCAGGGACAGGATGCAAGGGAGGCAACTCTAATCCTTGGTCACACTGCTGGGGAAAGCGGGGACCTGGCGGCCTGGGAGAAGATACTTGTGACTTAGGTGGCTCTTCCCAGGCTCTCTGCATGAACCATGGAGGAGCAAGATGATAATTCTACAGAGCTGGTTTCAGGTTCTTATTCTAGGGAACATTCTAGAATTCATTAGTTGTCTTTCCAGTCAGACAGGGCAAGCACTTACAGATAGGACCCAGCTCCAGCAGGCAGTCAAATGCACAGACCCCAGTGGTCCCCAGTGTTGCACAGACCTATTGGAAAATGTAGGACATTAACATGGGAAGGGGGGGGGGCCCATATGACACATTTGGCCTGAAAGAAAATTAAATCACAGGTGTTTTCTACCCCACCCATCCCACTAGAACAATGTGTGACTTGTACTATATTTTACCATAATCCACAGTAAGAAATGCATTTTATATGGTAATCTAACAACACATACTTGTGTACTTGAAATAAATGCTTCACTGAACAACACGTACTCTGGCTACAGGAATGTGCTCTGATATTTTCTGTTTTATTTCTTTTTTTAATACTGGTTATGATGCCCAAAATGTATTTCCTAACGTGCCAGTAAATAGCAACTCATACATGGTAAAACATGGCATTTGAGGACTTTTCTGCTTTTCTTTGCAGCATGTTATTAACACTCACCTGCCAAAATGCCTTCCTCACCTCTACGCTCTAGCATCCTAAGCCCAGAACCCACTCTGACTTACAAAGACAGGCACCAGGCCCCGCTCCTTGTCCTCCTCGATGGCTTTCTGAAGAGCTTCCCCTCTGAGTGCGAAGTTGTCGTCCACAGGCAAAAACCTCATCTTCACCAGAGAAATTAAACCAGCCTTTTCCACTGAAGAGTGAGCCTAGCAGGACCACACACACCTGTCAGCACAGTCATCCTGAGATGAGCACCCCTCAGAAAGGGCAGAATCCAGACAGAAGGAGTCAAATACATCATTTGACATTTGTCTGTCCCTGTGGTTCCTGGAGACAATCTCCCAGCCGCAAGCTGGCCTAGCCCCAGCATATTCAAAATGACTCAAGGACAGACTCCAAAAGCCAAGCATTGACCTGAAGGTGTGGCCTGCGGTGGACAACTCACCTGGTCAGAGGCGTAGGCGACCAGCCGCGAGTTCAGGGAGGACTCATCCTCCCCTGGCTCAGACGATTTCATGTCCAGGATTTTGTTCTTTCTTGCTGCCAGCAAGGCAATCAAGGTGGACTCGCTGACTGTACTCTGTAGTGGAAGAAGGATTACCAGGGCAGGCGTTTGCTGTGTCCTCTTGCCAAAGTGGGCTGACCAGATGTACCATTTTAAACGGGACAGAAAACAATGGCACTGGCCCATTTCAAGCAGTGTATGTGGTCAGCCTAGCCTCATTGGCTACATTCAAGGTGTCAGTAGGCTGACTATACTGTACCACGCGAAACGGGACAGTACCATTATTTGCTGTCCTGTTTACTATGGTACATCTGGTCAGCCTGCAAATTCCCCCAGGGTTCTTCACTGTGTGTGTGTGTGTGTGTGAGAGAGAGAGAGAGAGAGAGAGAGAGAGAGAGAGAGAGAGAGAGAGAGAGAGAGAGAGAGAGAGAGAGAGAGAATGAGTGTGTGTGAGAGAGAGCTGTCTTTTAAAAGCACACAGCTCCTGCCATTGGGGTTGTCCTTCCTCCCCAGCTCACAGGCCTACTCTGCATTCTCTGTTTATAGCATCCTATGCAATCCTGGTACCCTTCCTCTTACTTCCCAGGGAAATAATGAAAGCTAATTTCCACCTAATACCAACATCTTTATTAGGGAGACCATAGAGACAAAAAGAAGAATATTTAGCCCCTGCCAGAAACATTTGCTTATAGCTATGTTTGCTTCCCCTGTAAATTGTGCTTAAAAGAAAGCACTCTTGATTTACTAGGTCTGAAAAAGGAATTTATTTCCTCAGGGATACGCTAGGGAGAGTGTCTAGGTGTATGAGAGAGGCTGGTGACTTTGACCTCAGTTTTGTTAACAATAATTCTTATGACCTTGAGCTACTATTTTCCCAATGGAAGATGTTTTTCCATTTATAAAATGGAGCACATTCCTTTAATTACACATCCCTTTAGCTGCCTTCAGGAGTGGGAGTGCTGATCACCCAAGTGAGGGTTGGATAGAATTTGTCTCTGGCCATGACTGTGACTCCTGGAGGGCACCTCAGCAGTCTCATGGGAATTGTCATGGCTTCTCATCATTCATCCACTCAGTCTTCGATGTCTTCGCTTCTTGAAATCTTCAGGTGACCTACAGCTAATAGCTCCCTGATAAAAAGACTGGCATACAGTGTCACAGGGAATGGTATGGACCAGATCCCACATAGATTCAGTGACTGGAACTGCTCCATAACAAGGAAGCCAGCAGCATATTAACAATAATACTACCTTGCATCTGTATAGCAATTTAGAGTTCACAAAACACTTTCTGTCATCCCATTTGCTCTTCATAAAACCTTTCTGAAATTCTTGTCTACAGATGAGAATAGTGATGCTCAGAGAGGTTACAGGACTAAACCAAGTTCACATGGCTGATGAACACAGGAGAAAGCATGGTTTGGACTTAGACAGGCCTGGATTTGAATCCTCATTCTTCCACTTACAGCTGTGTGACCTGGGGCAAGTTTCAAACCTCTCTGAGCTTCAGCACTCTTATCTCCAAAGTTGGAGATGGTAATATTTATCTACAGGGTTCTTTAAATGATTAGATGAAAAGCAAGATCACATACAGCAGACACTGAGCATGCTCCCCCAGATATAACATCTGGTTTTGACTAGTTGCTAGCAACCAGACGTCCATGACGTACAGTAGTTTGTCTTTCTTGTCAGGTTCAGATTTTAATCTTGCCGCAAAGTTGGAGTGAAAGAGGGAGTCACTTAGCTAACAAGTCAACCCATCAAGCTTTTCAATTCTCATCTTGAGGCACTGTGGCTATTTTTATTTAATAGGAGAATTCATTTCAGCTTTATCCATTCTGTGGGGGTGAGGTGTGAGAAATATTATTATCCCTGTGTTATATGAGATTTTAAAATCAGGAAAATTATGTGTTATAGCAGAATTCAAGAATTTGTGGTTTCTTAAAATTCTCATAAGCAGGCCCTCATGAATGTCAAGGGCTTATAGATGCAAAAGCACCTCACAATGTGTATGGACTATGGCAGGCACCCAGCAAGCTCCACAATGGCTCGTAACAAAAATAAGAAATATTTGAAGAGCCCTCATTTGACAGATATTCAAAAGATTGGGTTGTAGGATAAGATAAACTGATGTATGTTGTTATTTTCTCTTACTGCTAAGTATCTCCTGAACCTAAAAGGGAGGGAAAGAAGTCTCTAGTTGCTTCACTTTTCCGCTTATCATAGTGTGCAAAATAGGACGAGGGAGGTGAGTTGTCAAATTATAAACTAAGAAAGCTGAATCAAGTAATGTGATGATGCGCTGTGTTTTTAATCTATTTAAAGGAAAGAGAAAGGACGAATGGAATGGAGATGGTGGTGGTAGGAGTGCAGATGAAGTAGATGTTGACATGGGAGTGACAGCACTGGTGTGAGGGGTGGCTGTGGAGGAGGCAGTAGCTATGCCAGCGGTGGTGGCAGTGATGGTGGCGGTGTGAGTGACATGGGAGAGACTCCCTGGAAAACAAGAGGATGGTGCAAGCCAGGGTTTGGCTTATCTTTCACTATGTAGCGCCCCCTGCTAGGGGGAGCTTTGACAATGCGGCACCTGCAAGACGCCTCCCCCGTGGCTGCCAGGGTGGTGGTGCAGGAAGTGCTCTGGCAGTCCCAGCATTTTTGCCAGCCAGTCCATGACATTCATCTCCAGCTCCGTGCATGCAGGGCTGGAAGCCTGAAAGAGGGAGAGCAACCTCACCCAGGAGCCCCGGGGCAACAAGGCGCACCCACCCGCCCTGGAAATACATCCTGTTGCCCGGAGCTCCCTTGGTCCTCACGGCATTGATGGGAGCCCAACCTGGAGAAGGGGACAATGTCAGGCTTTGTGACCCAGCCCCAACCCATCCTCTATGAAATCAAAAAGGGAAAAGAATGTGGGGCATTGGGTTCATGCCACCCTCCCTGAAGTGGATTTTCTTGTGACTCCACGTGTCTGTGGAGAAACAGCCCTAGAAATGATTGCTTCCATTGGCTCCCCAAGTCCTTCAAACCCTCAGCTCAGAAGCATTTTAAAGGCCAGAGGGAAGTCTTAGGACTAAGAAAGAAAGCACTCTTCCCTGGGAAAGATAGCAACTCCCCACCCGCCCCTTCCCACCACACACATATACCCTATAACAATTCAGGCTTAAAATATAAAGCTGTTCCAGGATGCTTCTGGCACAAGTTAAAGCTGATTGGTTCCTAAGCGGTTATTACGGGAAATCTTACAGCATATCCCTAACCCCTTGAAAGTTGCTTAGTTGGGGTCACAAACTGTGGCAATAATCAGATCTCAGTCCTCATCAGATCTCTCTCTTTGAGCTGTGTGATCTTGAAGAGGTAAGTTACTTGACCCTCAATTTCAATGGAGCCAATATCCATGATTTCATAGGATTAAAGTATAACATAAGACAGTTTATATAAAGCTTCAGTTCAAAGAATGTAGCCACTATTAATATTTAACTTGGGACCCTGTTCAGGGACTGAGACAAAAATATGTCTGCCTCAGGAAGTTACTTACTGCTATGTCCCCATGGCCACTGGTTACAGCTCTAGCTGTTGCTACTCACCCAGGTGAATCCCAAGCAGTTGATGGCATCAGCCAGCATGTCTCCCAGCAGTGACGGCCAAGAGGTGAGAGCTGGGTAGTAGGCGTGCATGTGGGGGCTCTGCCAATGGACCACCTGGAGGCAGAGCAGGTACACAGGTAGCCTTAGAAGGCATGTCCAGGAGGCTCTCCTCCTCCACAGGCCCTTCCAGACAAAGCAAAACACTCCCGGTCTCGACATGGGCCGACATTTTTAAGACAGCCAAGCCAAGTAAATGACACAGTTCCACAAAAACAAGACATATTCATGGTGTACTTGCCACCCACGTTCACATATTCTAAGCTAGTTCTTCAGTGGAGCATTTGCACATATGCAAAGACCAGAAGGGAAATAAAAATTGCTATAGTAATTAGGGCTGTGAATTTTGCGTAATGTTCACATTAGTTCCCACACTGCCACTGCCTAGGAATAAAAGGAAGGGGAAACTACTGGGGAGAGAAGGTGTCATCTAGTTTCTTGCAAAAAAGCATCCTTTGTTTTATAGATAGCTGAGCTCTCTGGACAAGCAGCTCCTGCAGAGGGTCAGTGTAAATGGATTCAAAGCTGTCCTTAGCTTCCTAGTAGGGATGGAGAGAGGAGAGAGCAAGAGAAATCCCAGCCCAAAGGCACGGGGCCCCAGCTTCCAGGCTAACCCATGAGCCTATATTCAGATGTAAGGAAAAGCAGGGTGAACAGGGAGAGCCCCCTTATTAACACGTCTCTGAAGCATCCTCAATGGCTCAACAACCTCTTTGATTATCTAATCTGGCTTCATCTCACTACTATGCAAACCCTGTTTATTTCTGAATTCGTGTCTTTGAGCAATCAATGCTGTAACCTCTGACAGGAAGTCATTTTCCATGTAGACATGACCTCCAAAACCTGTTCATTCTTAGAAAGCTACTAAATGTTACTTTCCTCCAGGAACCTTTTCCTAGCTCACCAGCCCCCTTTGATCCCTTAGCTGAGCCCAGGGAACACTCATTGCAGATGTTTCACCCTGCTGAAAACTCATTACATAACATCTTAGTGTACCATCAAGTTATTTCAGGGGCACAAATTATTTTAATCCCATAAGAGCAAGGAGAGTGTCCTGGACAGCATGTATGATAGAAGAAGCATAAGATTTAAACCTAAGGACACAGGTTCTAATCCTACCCTGCCCCTAACCAGCTGCGTGACCTTGTAGATGTACCATGAAGCTAAGGAGGCAGCTTATTGGACTAAAGCATCAAGGTCTCATGTTTGTATGGGTCTCTCTTGAAATCCATTCTTAATTTTATTTTCTTAAAGAAGATCTTAAAAGTTGTAAAGAATTCAGGCCTTATAAAACCAGACCTTCCCCTGCACTTCTCTCATCCCCAGTTTCTCATCAAAAAATAAATCCAGTCTCCTGGGATGGCTGTGTGGATCGGTCTGGGAGGAAATTTGTAAAATGTAAAGTACTAACGCTAACGATTAGCTAATCACATGCTGATAGGCACATTGCCTATCCTGACTTGACTCTTAGAGAATCAGACCTCTTCCTCTTATGTTCACCCGGCCAAAGGTGCCATAGGTAATGACAATATCTTCCACTCTCCATGACTGACCTTATTTAATTCTCACAGCATCCCTCTAAGGTAGGTTCTACCATTATCCCTGTTTTACAGATGAAAATTGGGGCTGGCAGAGCGAGGCGGCACTTCCTTGATTACACACCTGTCGTAGGGACAGATGACGGTGCCAAGACGGAGGCTCAGGGCTGTCTGACCCCAGCACTTCAGCTCCTCCGCCCACTGGCATCCTGCCTTCACTGGTCCTCTTGGCCTGCTCTCTCCCTGCTGTAGTGTAGATGAGGTTTTTCTACCCAAAGTTGGAACTCAGCAAAAGGACAGTTTTTTTGTTTTTTGTTTTTTTCTCTTTGTGTCTAGGAGGTGGTGAGGGGAGAGGGGCAGGGCGGAATACACCCAGTTGTCAGGGAGGTGCTGGCCAGAAGGGGAAAGCAAAGGGCCAACTGCTTTCAGGTCAAGTCTCAGAGGCCCATGCAGCCTGCAAGATGAAAGGAAAGATTGCTCCTCATTATCGATGTGCTTAGTAACGGCATTTTGAAACCCTATAGAAGGGCTTCCACCTCCGGAACCTATCAAGAGGCAATTGTCGTTCTTTTAAGATAAACAAGATAAGATAAGCCAAAGCAACTCTTATCAAAACAGACAGACCTCTCCCTCCAGAAATGAGCCTCCTTGACCAGTCCCCTAGCAACTGCTAGAATTTCTTTCAGTCCAATGAATCAGCTCATTTCCGCCTCTTCTGACAGTTGCTTACATGTCACCACCAAGTTGGCCCTTCAGCAGATTACACTTTACAAAATAAAATCTGTGAGATAATCTTATCAAGGAGGTAGCCTCCTTAGTAAAACTTGACCGATATAAAATTTTTCAAAAGATGCATGTGAAATAGGCTAAATGGTCAGAGAGGTGAGTATTTGGCATGGTACAAACTTGCCATCGCTTTCAGAGCCTGAGTCATTCCTCACCCCTGCCTCGAAAACTAATTCGGTCACATCTAAATCCAAAGCTTTTGGGGGATAACTGAAGCAGATCTCAAGCTGGGCTTCGGAAGAGCTGGCGAACATGTGTGACTCAGAACAGCAAGGGCACAAGCAGGAGAATGGGCACAGCTGGGGGTGGGAGCACCCCTTCAGGGGCAGTGCCTGGGTGCACTGGCTGGGTTTCCCACACTCTGTCACTCACTGGTAGCGACACCAGTGTAGGCGGAAGGGCAGAGACTTTGGAGTAAGATTGACTATGTTAGTACCTGGATCTGCCAAGAACAAATTCTGTGACTTTGCGGAGACAATTAACTCCTCTGTGCCTCAGTTTACTCATCTGTAAAATAGATATCATAGGGTCACTGTAGGATAAAATGAGCTGGCCTGTAATGCAGCCAGTACAGTGCCTGGCATGCGGCATGGAGTTCAACAAAAGGCAGCCCTTCTGTGGGAGGAAGCTCATGCGTTTTCTAGCATGAACGCCTGGGCACAGCTCCTCACCCTGGGTGGTCAGAGATCATCACAGCCCATGACCACCCGCTCAGCATCAGGCAGCTTCTGTCTGTTCCCGGGGCCCTTTATCACCAGGCTGTGTCCTTTGTCACTAGAAGTATATAGATGACTCATGGAAAGCCCCTTCGTACTCCTGAAAAGCAATTGAATCACGAGACCTCCTCTTGGTAAGGAAGGAGATAGTTCCCACCTCATAGGGGAGAAAGGAGTGGGCCGACCACACTCATTCAGCTTCCCAGGCACCCAACCTGACCATCAGGGAACCCTGAGGGCACTGTGTTCTAGGCTTCCTTCCTGTGTCTCAGAATTCTACAGAAGAGTCCGTGCTTCTGCCAAGTCCAGATTCGGGGATTATCTGCAGCCACCTCTCTCTGCCTTGCTACCCGAAGTTGTCCTTTCCCCTCAGACCCAGTTTCTACCTCTCACCTCATTCCATTAGATTTCCACACATCTGTCAGACTAGGCCCTGGATGCAGTCTTTCTTTCCTCTGGCTTCCCACCCAACACTACAGCTCACCCAGCCTCAGAAACCTAATCTTAGTCAGAAGTCCTAGCCCCACACATGCCCAGACCTTGGGCTTAGATGTTGGCCAAGTTGCTGAAGGGTCATCCCAGGCCTTTCTCCAGGCCCACTGCCCACCTGCCTATGCCCTGAAATCCAGAATTACTCTTGGGATGACTGTATCTCACCCCAGGCATGATGATTCGCTCAATGTCCCCAAAGATGCTGTCCCAGCTGTCAGGCTCCTCAGGCGCACGCTCGGGCAGCTGGGCTTGCAGGTAGCCTGGCTGCACATCAGGGGTCACTCGTCGCTCACGCACAGTGCTCAGGTATTGGCAGATGTAATCCACCATCTCTTTTCCTACAAGAGAAAAAGAGCTGTCAGCCTCATGTCCCCTGACTGGGCCTGTTCAAGGTGTGTCTGTCCCGTCTCGTGTCAGGGCCAAGAAATGTGGTGAAGAAGGACGCAGGTTCATGGGTGGGCAGGGTCTGATCCCCAGCAGAGGCCTTGTCCTCACAATAAAAACATGAGCGTGTGAGTGAACAAGACAGAAAACCTCCAAAGTGTGTAATTCTAGTACCAAAGTAAAACATTTCTTTTTTCTTCCCCTTTCCCTCATCCCTATCAGTCTTGATCATGTCTCCCATCTTTCTTTTCTTCTCAAAAACAGGATTTCTATTAATTAATTAACTTATAGGCTCAGCAGAAACTCTGTGGTTCTATCAAAAACAAAGTTGCACACACACATTCACACACACATACACACTCATACACTCACACACTCACACACGCCCTATACTCTTTGTTAGCACAAGTGGCAAGCTCCCAAGCCAGGTTCTGATTAAAGGTGACAAGTCTATTTATTCACCATTCCCATTGGACTAATAATGTTTTCATAGACCCATGAAAGTTCTTTAAGGATACGATTAAAACTGCGTGCTGACACACACACAGAGAAAATTTTGTCTATAATTTCAGAGGTTCATGGAATCCCTAAAGCACAACAATAGGTCCCAAATAAGAACCCTACACTAGCCTGAAATCTTTAGGAAATACAGGGCCATCCATGTGTCTTCATCACTCTATCTCGCTCCCACCAACACCCCAGTGCCTAGAACATTTTTTAAATGCTCAAAACATTTTTTTACCAAAGGAATAAACAAATGAATAAGGAAGGAAAGTAGCTAAGTCAAATGCTCTGAAGCCACTGCAATTTATTCTTTCTTCCCTTTCATTTCTCCAGAAAAGTGTATCAGCCTTCAGTGCCTCTGTCTGAGTCTGTCTGAGTCAGTCTCTCTCCCTCCTTCTCTCCCTTTCTGTATCTGTGACTGCCTGTTTCTCTCAATATCTATAACTCCTCCTTAGTACTCATGAGGCCCCTTCTCCCCGTGCAAAAATTAAAATAGAGAAGGAACATGACTTCCTCCCCCTGCACTAGCTTGTGCAGAACTCTTATGAGCGGGACCAACCCCCAGACAAAACTGTGAAGGAGACAAGAGAGGTCTCAGGGCCCTTCCCTCTTCTTTTTGCTCTCCTCCAACCCTTCCACCACCCGATGCCTCTCGTGACTGCAGCAGCACCCCACCAGAAGTCTGAGAGCCCTGCACCTAGTCCTCCTGTTGTCTGTCCAGGGACAGAATGACACATATTTGTGTTCCACTCACAGGACCAATAGCCACAGGAACCCGCTGTCAGCCAAAAGTCCCTTCACAGCAATGATGGCAGCTACTACACTCTGAAGTCTAAAGGCTGATAGCCACTCAGCGAGCTACATCTGGGTAGAGGAGGAAGAGGAAAACAGATCTGGGCACAGGGCAATAGCTCACAGCAAAGGAATTTCAGTCAATATAACCTGCTAGTGGGATAAGGGTATGTAAACTTACAGGAAGAGAAACTATAAGCAACTACCTATATCCTCTCTTAGGAGAGCCATGCCTGAAAACAGGATAACGATTTGGTTTTGCTCATCATACAAGGTGCGATACATAGTATAGGGTGTCCCAAAATTCACGCAAGAAGTAATTTTGATAGAAAACACAGGTTTATAATTAAAAATTGTAAATTTTCATTGCTCAACAATAAAAACGCCTTGTTCTTTCATATAGTGCTCCATTTTTAATAACCCTGAACTGTCAGCTGTCACACTGTCTTCTTTTTTTGTTGGCAACACTATACCGCACAAATGACACGAAATTCAAATCTTGCGTGAATTTGGGGACACCCTTTAGGTGCATTATTTATGGAATGAATGACTAAACAAAAGAACCCTACTGATAGGTTTACACATAGAGATATCAAAAAAGAAAAGATTTTGCAGTGACTACACAACACTTAGAGAATTGTTTCCTATTCCAGAATGTGAATAATCAATCCCCCTTTTTCCCATTGAGTGGATCAGGAATCCAACTTCCCTATTTTGAGGAAAATGAGAAAGGAAAAGCCTGACATACATGCTAGTGCAGATGTATATAAGAGTATATGAGAGTGGGCACAATGAGAGGGAAAATGAAAGAGAGATTGAGAAAAAAGCTTTAAACTCTGATCCCATAGTGGCATTATTCATAACAGCCAAAAAATGAAAACAAAGAAAATTTCCTTTCTCAAGAAAAATTTTGCAGC
Organism: Craseonycteris thonglongyai; assembly: GCA_004027555.1. Lineage (NCBI taxonomy): Eukaryota > Metazoa > Chordata > Mammalia > Chiroptera > Craseonycteridae > Craseonycteris > Craseonycteris thonglongyai. The sequence continues at coordinate 23,162 of PVKE010010622.1, read as the reverse complement.
AGCCGGCTCTCAGAAGGCAACTCTAACACCCAGTCAAGTGACACCTCAAACTCTAAGGCCCACCACCAAAATCAGTTGCAGCTGTGGGACTGGGCCAGCGACGCTCACCTCTCTCTCTGTACTCCTCAGGCTCCATCGTCTTCCTCAGCCTCAGGCTCCTTCTCACAGATGGACACGCTCTCAGAGGTGGAAGGGGCACTCCGGCCATCAGTGAGGGCCCTGTATTTAAAGGGTTCTCCTTTCTTGCCCTTAGCTCCGCCCTTCAAAAGCCCTTCCTCTAGGCTTAATGAATGCATCCCTCCTCCCCCCAGTCCTTGTGAGGAAGAGTGACCACAAGTCAGTCTGCTCAAGAGATGGAGGATCAAACAGTGCACTTAGCAACCCAAGACCGCTGGCAGCCTCTGAGCAAATATGGTGACGAGCTGTCAGTTCTTTCTGCCCCTGGATTCAGACAAGCCCCAGCCTCAGACAAAGCTCACAGCTCGGAGCCCACAACGCAAAGCCAAGCGTTTGCAGAATAAGAAGCACACGTTATTAGTCTTATTCCTGCCCCTGCTTTCCTATCTGTGGCAGGAAGGGAGGAACAGGCACTCAGAGTGATACTGGCCCTGATGCTCTCAGCAACAGGCAGATGTAACGCAATTATTTTTTTTGATTAATACATAATACTTACTGTTGCAAAGAGGTGAGAACACAGATAAGCAAAAGGAATAAAAATTGAAACATCACCCAGATTTAATCACTTTTACCCCTTAAGAGGGTGTGTGTGTGTGTATGTGTGTGTGTGTGTGTGTAAAAGGACATGCAGAAACATAAATGTTCATAGCGGCATTATTCATAATAGCTAAAAAAATGGAAACAACCCAAATGTCTATCAACAGATAAGTGTATAAATAAAATGTGATATATCTATACATTATTATTCCACAATAAAAAGGAATGAAGGACTAATACATGCTACAGCATGGGTGAACCTTGAAAACATTATGCTAAATGGAAAAAGCTACTCACAAAGGACCACATATTGTAAGACTACAGTTACATGAAATGTCCAGAATAATCAAATATTTAGAGGCAGAAAGTAGATTACTTGTTACCAGGGGCGAAGGGGTAGGGCATCAGAGGCAGACAGCTGGGAAAGCTGGGTGTTTTTTTAAGAGGGTTGCTGAAATGTTTTATTTGTTTGTTTGTTTTTTGTTTTTGTTTTTTACAGAGAGAGAGAGACAGACAGACAGACAGACAGACAGACAGACAGAGATACAGAGACAGAGAGAGAACCAAACTGGGGGAACTCCCAGTTCAGCATATGGTTCCGCACGGGCCGGGGCCGGGATTCGATCCTCAGTCCCCGGCGCGGCAAAGTGAGCTTAACCCACTGAGCCATCCTAGTTTCCCCTGAAATGTTTTAAAATTTATGGTTTCACAAGTAGTGAATATCCTAAAAGAATTGAATTGTATACTTTAAATGGGGGATTTTATGGTATCGGAATTATATCTCAATAAAGCTGTAACTTAAAAAAAAGAATCCCCCAGAACTTAAGGTTTTTGGTGAAAATAAAGGCCTAGTGGATTTGGGCTCTCATGATACTGCCAATAAGATAAATCTTTCATAAAAGCAAGGGTGGGGGAAATAATAATATTGACAGTGATAATAGCTGATACTTATTGAGCCCATAAAAAGTACCAACCACCACCTTAGGCACTTTAAATGAAAAACTATCTGTTATTTTCTCTTCAAGTGTTGCTTCTGCCTATGTTGAACATTTTTTTTACCTTCTCTCACATGTAGACAATGTATATATAATTGTGTATGTATATATGCATATATATTAATATTATATTATTTTGTATATAAATTACATATTATGGAAATTTTTTTCTAACCTATCTTTGATTTCTCTCTTCAGATATATCTAGCATGATAAATAATTTAGCAAAAACTTAAAAAATATTTTAAAAAATAAAAATTCTACAACTAAAAAATATATAATAGGGGTACTGTGATAGCCTAGCAGGTTGTTTGCTTGCCTTGCAACTGTGAGGTCTGGGGATCAAATCCTGGCCCAGGCCCTTGCAAACCCATATGCTGAACTGTGGTACAACTATAACCACCGTAATGGTGGCAAAGGTTCTTGCCTCCCATGTGGGAGGCCCCCGGTTTGGTTCCACCCCATGCGGTCCCACATTCACCTGTGTGGAATGAAATGATGTCACAACTAATGATATACAGCTATGGAGGCTGCTCTGGGCCCTTCTTCCTCCCCCCACCTCCTCTCTCAAACAATAAAATAAAATCATATATATATATATATATATATATATATACACATATATATACACACACACACACACACACACATATATACATACATATATATATACACACACACAAACATATATATACACACATACACATACACACACACACTGAAAATAGGAAATTAATAAATGGGTCTATCATATTACTTTTTCTTCATCATCGTGTTTCCCTAATTATTCACTTATACAACAAATATTTGCGGATCCCTCCTATGTTACAGTTGGTGATATAGTGGAGACCAAGAGAGACACCAACCCAAGCCATATAGAGCTTATAATCCAGGACAGATGCTAATGTTGGTGATTCTAAGACCTGAGAATTGAATTATAGGTAGGTAAAGGGTGTGAAAAGCTGATCATAAGGAACAGCAGCATGTGCGAAGGCACTGAGGTTAGAGAGACTCCAGTAAAGTTGCAGTAGAAAGCAGTAGAAAGCCAAGTACAAGGTGAAACTGGAGAGAGGTAGGAAGAAACAAAACTACGAAGGGCCACTTAGGGCTTAGATTTGCCCAAAGGGCAATGGGAAATCATGGGAACGGTTATGGTTTTACACAAAAAAGTAGCATCAGCTTTGCAATTTTACTCCTCCTTATCTTTAGGGTAGAGATTTGTACTGGGAAAACCTAGACTGAAAAATCAGGGGAAGCTGGGATGGCTCAGCGGGTAAAGCGCTCGCTTTGAAGTCCTGGAGGACTGAGGATCGAATCCCGGCACCGGCCCATGCGGACCCATATGCTGAACTGGGGTGTGCCCCTAGTTCAGTTCTTGCTGGGACCCATGTGGGAGGCTCCCAGCCCAGTTCCTGCCCTGCACAGCCCCGTGCCCACCTGTGGAGTGAAACTATATGGAAAACTGATGTCAGCTATGGAGACTGCTCTGGGCCCTCCCCCCTCTCTCTGTCTCTCTCTGTCTCTGTTTCTCTCTGTCAAAAATCAATAAAATAAATCTTAAAAAAAAAAAAAAAGAAAAAGAAAAATCAGGCAGGAGGCAGTCATCCAGAAGGTATTAGAAGTACAGTTTCAGAGCCCCCGAACACGTTTACACCATTATTTGCTTAACATACAGTTGTTTCTCCTCCTTCCTTTCATTTTATACATAATGACTAGAAAAAATTTTCTCTTTCACCACATTAACCCCATCACACTCTCTCACACAACCAACGATAACTAAAAAGTTTATTGAACTTAAATCTCTCATTACATTAGGTAGTATTACACACACACACACACACACACACACACACACACAGAGTAATACCTTGGAATCCAAACACCTCAAAACTCGAACAACTTGGAATTCAAACGTAAAAATCAAGCAAATTTTGCTTTGGAATACAAACACTGGCTTGGAATACAAACGCCAACACATTGTTCGTGTGGAACCTATCGACTATATGGCCCATAGCTTTATCTGAACGCCCACTTGTCTTGGAACTCGAACGTTTTGGAACTCGAACAGGGTTCTGGGATGGATTAAGTTGGAATTCCAAGGCATCACTGTATACATATATATTTAAATAGTGTGAAAATTAAATGTTTTCCTAATTATCTGGAAATGTATACATCATAAAAGAAAATATTTAGCTAAAAAAGGAAAAGAATCAAGTTGTAAATTAAAATGTCATTCCACCTTTAATTATAGGCTCGTTGAGTATCAGACTGCTTGCTGTAAAACTTGGAATTCTCTCTCAGCCTGACATTGATAGTTGCACATAGTAGACATTTAGTAAATATGTACTGAGACAACATAAACAAAATGTTTTTTATAAATCATATACTAGCAGAAGATATTTAAAACTCATACAACCAGCAAAATATTAGATTCCAGAAAAACATCAAACTTCAATGAATCAAGAAGAAAAACTACCCAATAAAAAAATCATCTGTGAACTAGTGATTTGCAGAATACACACTAATGTACAAGAAATAACGGAGAAAAAAATGTTCTACCTCACTAGTAACAGGGAAGTATAAATTATGAGAACAATTTCAAGCCAATATGGGTTGGCAAAAATATTAATGTGGCAATATTAGGTATTGGTAAAATTGACTAACCTCAACTTAACAATTCCATTCTGAGGAAACCTCACACATACCTGTGTTTAAAGAGATAAATTATAAGGATGCTCATTATAGTACTATTTGTAATAGCAAAAACTTGGAAGTGAGCTATCTATACACAGAAGAAAGGATAAATAAATTATGGCATACTCATTTAATTTTATATAACAGCCAACATAAATGATTAAATAATCAGACATGAATTAAGGTCTGAAATATTGATGAATTAACAAAACAAATATGCAAAATGTACATGTATTAGAGAGCTTTAATGAAATTTAAGAATCACACAAAATTCTACACTTTGAAAATTTGGTATGTAAGAGTGAAAGCATGCAATTGTAGATAGAATTAAACATTTCAACCTCAGAATAGTGGTTTTCTTTTAGGAGAGAGAGTAGGAAATGATATGAGGAAGGGGAACAAAGAAACATCAACTACACCTGTAACATTGTTTCTTAAAAGATTTGAAGCGAAGAAAGTTAATTTAAGATCTATTAAATTTGGGTAGTAGGTACATGGATGTTTGTTATATTTTTCTTTATGCCCTTCTACATGTTTTGAAGTTTTTATTAAAAGAAAAACTGGGGGGGAGGGGAATGCCTGAGTATTGAATTATACCCATTAAAATAGTACACATCTTTATTAATATGTTTCAGTGTTTCAAGTCAAGAGTTTCTATGATACTGGGAAGAAATGTTTAGAACTAGAATCAATTCTCTGGCAGACTGAGAATTTTTTTAAGGTGTGCGCTTTCTTAATATGTATTTTTCTACAGCAAAGTGAATGCAATTTAAATTTAAAATAATTCTTGAGAGTTATGATAAGGATGGCAAATCTAGAGTAATTATTAAAAATGGTAATACAAAAACAAAAGCTTTACTTTTATCTGGCATACAAAAATATAAGCAAATCACAAAAACACTGATAAAAAATTTTGATTTGGAACCAGAAACGTATTTCCAGTGACGATACTGTGTTTTCTACCATGGGTTACAGAGTAACCCGAGAATGAATTCAGAGAGCTTGCGTCAAACTGAATCTACGTGCATTGAGATGTTCTCACCTAATCCAGAGAAAGCAAATAGCAAACATAGTTCAAAACTACAACAGACTAGTAATCTATAATGAAATCCAAGTACAGTAAATATTACTTAATGAACTAACTAATATATGTTAGTTCATTCCTAAGTTGACCTGACATGATGGAAGGAGTTATTTGTTCAACAGATGCTAGGTGAATAATTTTTTTTTTTTTTCTATTTGCTATATAAGCCTGAGTGCTAATGCCTTGGGAATCTATCCATATGGACATAAGGGTTCCTATAATTGTTCCGTTTCTTTTTTTTTTTTTTTACCTGAAAAGGTTCTTCTTGATATATTTTGAGTCATTTCTCAAGGTTTCCCAGGTCACAAAGCACAAAGAAACTATAGATTTTATCTGGAAGAAACTTTGTATAGAGTAATTCAGAAAAAAAATCAGTCATATCAGCAGAAAGCTGGTTTATCTATCAACCCATCAATCCCCGTTATAGGCAAGAATTTTTTCTAATTTTCAATAAATAGTATCATAAATGACCTGGTTGAAGAAACAGTCGCATAGATTTTCATTAGCAATGTTTTGGATAAACATATTGGTACACAGATCTTTTTGTTATAAACAAGCATAGTCTAAATTACACGGGATTTTATTTATTGCCTCCTCTAACTTGGCTCTTTTGAATGTCATAGGAGAAAGCTCAACTCCCAACACTCCACCACTATAAATAGAGCAATCCAGTGGCAGAGCTAAAGAACAGAGTAACTATCATGCCGTTCTTATCATGAAAGACTGACAATAATAATGCCTAAAAGCCAATGGAAAAAACTGACATCACAAGCTCCTTTGGGAGGTAATTAGATATAAACAAAACAATAAATGAAAATGAGTTGAAGCACAGTCCCTGCTGACATCACTCACCAGATGAGGCTTTCCCAAAGCATTACAGACTCAACTTAGAATCTGTAATCCTAGAATTCCAGCAACTCCACATAGACAAGTTCTAAATCTGAATCAAGAAATCAGGCAATCAAGACATCTAATGAACTCAGTGTATAAGATGGTACATAGCCAGCACTATTCTAGATGTATAATAGAGAAACTAATTCCTTACAAGAAATTAACTCATGAGGTCCTAACACTAGGACACTAGAGCCTGATTCTCTCACTGAGAAAGGCTCTTCTGGTAGATGCCTGTTCACACATAAATGGAAATAACCATCCATGTGGCAAGTCTATCATTACATAATAAAGACATTAAATATGATTTTTTTTAAGATTTATTTTTATTGTTTTTGACAGAGACAGAGAGAAGGGGGAGGGCCCAGTGCAATCTCCACAGTTGCACATCATTAGTTTTCCATATAGTTTCATTCCACAGGTGGGTGTGGGTCTTATGAAGGGCAGGAACTAGCTAAGGGCCTCTCACATGGGAAGCTCACCCTAGTGAGAACAAATCTGGGGACACACCCCCCATTCAGTATATGGGTCCACATGGGCTGGGGCCAGAATATAATCCTGACCCGGGGCTGAAAGATGAGTGCTCAACCAGCTGAGCCACCCCAGCCTTCCCCTAAATATGAATTTCTGAAAACTTTTCTTTTATTCTGGGGGTTCTTTTAATCCTTTGCTCAGAACACAATTGGAATGCAAAGCTTTTCCACCCAACTGAAAACAGAAGCTAAAAACAGAAAAGGCAACCCATTGTTAAAAGTTTTAGTTATAAATTATCTAAATTATTATTTTATAGCACAGTAAATCAGGTATAGATGAATGAGGAGTTAGATAAGTCCATAACAATCAGAAAGTGAACATCCCTCAGACATTTGAATATCCACCTGATACATTTAAATACCAATTATTTTCTCCCATCTACTGCTGTTGTTATCGATCAAAATTCTTTCTGACACCACATTAAGTCTCTAGCAGAAAGGGAGATTAGCAATCAAAGAAGACATTAGCTTTCAGAAGCTTGTTTCCAAGTTGCAGGGTTCTTCAAGGCTAACCTGGTCTGTAAGCAAAATTGTATAATGGCTGCAGTCTGGGGTGAACACAACCGCCCTTCCCTGCTCCAACACTGCATATATCAGGGCACCCCACCTAATATAACAAATCCATAAATGCACTGAAGTAACGAAAAACAAAGTAACTTCATGCTACTGAAAATACGGCTCAGCATTTGTAAAGCGTATATTTTAGAAAAATTTAAATATATCAAATTTATTGAAAACTGAAGGTTTTATTCTCTTAAGAGTTCTTAAAACCTTTTCTAACAGTTTCCAAACATTAATAGCAACTATCAGACTGACAGTTCACAGATACCTATATTACATTAACAACTATACTAATAACTCCAGTGAGAGAACTAAATTTCCAAAGAGGTCCCTCAAGAACTTATAAGACACAGTGTGAAGAATATGTATTTTCATATGGTGGAATATAGCTTTAATACACAGAACAAAAATTTCAAAGTGTGAATAAAATGTAGTCAAAACATAAGTCTACACTGAAAATATGTGGAAAAGATATTTAATTGTAAAGTAGAAAAGTAGGCCAGAGTACAGTTTTAAGGGTAATTGTTTCTTTATACAGTATTGGTAATCTAGAAGGGTCTTAGGGTTAAACATTTTCATAAAGCAATAAAACATTAAAAAATAAAGCAAGGAAAAAGGCTTGAAGTTATGTTTTACAAAAAAAAAAAAAAAAAGAATGAAGAGTACATCAGAGTTTAATGTCCATACATCGTGGAATTCAACAATATTGTGATGAGAGCAACTCATAGCACATAAGCTTTCACAAGGAAAAGGAAAAGTTATGGTAGACATACCTATAGCATCACTATAGTACAAAAAGCTCTTGTTCTACATACAAAAGTAATTATTTTTCCATAAGAATAATTTCCTGGAGGGGTAATGAGTCCATGAAATATCTCAGAAACACATATGCTTTGAATTTTTCAAAAACATAATCTTAAAATTTAGTGCCTTAAAGTGCTTTCGTGTGGAAATCATGATGGAAGGCACAGAATATAGGTCACATCCCCACTATAAAATTTCCCCAAAAAAGTATAGATTTTGCAGTTTACAAGTTCAGGTTATCTTGTAAGCTGCTCCTTTCTTTTGTGGTTGCAAATTCAAGTGATCTTAGAAGCTGCTCCTTTCAAGAACATTGTCACTCCAATAAAAAGAGCTGCTAGCTTACTTAGGTGAGCTATAGAATAAAAGGGTTGTTTTGGTTTTTTGCTTAGTAACTTCCATCATTTTGTGGGGAAAATACCTATACAAGTGATGCATTGTGAAATTATAAAACATGCAGAATATGTACAAACACAAAGTTTAAAAAATATTTGCTTCATATACATGTAAAGCTACTTGGGTATAGCTGAAGTTGAACAAATATAAAAATCTGCTTTCTAAAAAAATGCTTTCAGAGAAATCAGAGCCAACTTAAAGCTATACAGAGATTTCCTGGGAGAAATCTTCTTCTCATGTAGAAGTTCATACATACAGGAGTAATTCCAGCATCAGTCCACCACATAATTATTACACAACATTTGGTCTAATCAACAACGATCACCCTTAAAACTGTTCTGTTAAGGTTCATACTAAAATCAGAAAGAATACACAAATACAGTGGCTTATTGTTGTTTTTGGATCTCTTCAATCTTTATCAACTCATTGGGAACTGTAAAAAAACAAAAACTATTTACAGAATTCAGTTTTAAATACATCTCACAACTTCTAAAGTTTTATGTTACAAGAATTCAGAGCTCATGGCTTAAGTCCAATTATCAATCTGTAGTCTCTTCTAGCATCCTGTCTTCCCATGACTGTACAGTATGTACAGTTCAAGATTGTACTTTCTTGACCAAAAGTAAACTCAAACTACATGTTCATTTCAATTAAACAGCTTCTTTATTTGTTTGAAGACGCGTCATAGCTTCTAATTTCTGTCTGTAAGCCTCTGCTTCCTGTTCTTTCTTTAGAAGCTGCTGTCGATATTTTTGTGCTTCTCGGTTTGCTTCATCCAGCTGTTTCTGAAGAGCTTCTCTCTCCTAATTAAAAATAAAAGGTTCCCGTTTTCAATTTTTTCACAAATACATTAACACATAATTTACAAGCATGCATTCTTTAAATTAAAAAAGAATTATAATAGCTATAAATAAGACAACAGTATTTCTTGGACATCTTGCCTTTTCAACCAATTTACTATTAAAGCTCCCAATTTTGTCCTCCTCACTGAGATTAGTTTCAGAACTCAAAATTTCCTAATTAGGAATAAGACTAACATAATGAACCCAAATTGGGTACCTGTACTTTTGTATCTACAACTAGTGAAGAGCTTTAAAGAGGGAAATGTACAACCATACCTCTTCATATCTCTGTGATGTTTTTATCTAAAGATACTTACAAACAATATTTAGTACCCATTATATGACTAAATAAGGTGATTTCTAATAACAAGCTTCTCATCTTCAAAACAAAAATCTCTTAGAAGTGGAAAATGTCATTTATTCACATCCTGTTTCTTAATTTGTCATAATAAAATAGATATTATGCCCATTTTACAGATGAGGCAAAAATGATGCACAGAGATGATATAGCTTTCCCAAGGTAATACAGTAAGGAGTTGGGTTTATGAGATTCTAATATTACTGTTTTTAAAACAATCTTTCTCTAATAGCAAGATTCCTCATCTCTAAAATGATAAACACTGGTCTAGCTTAGTATTTCCTAAATTATACCATTTTACAAACCAATAAAATACTAATTTCTCTACTGTGACTCATTCATACAAGGTACAAAATATATGTATAAAGTTCCTAAAATTGAGAGCTGAAACAACTCTGTTCCAGTGAAAATGGTATTCTTTCTCTTCACCCTGCTTCTATTCAAAACAAGGAAAAACATTTCAAAGAATATTTTCCCATACCTCCAGGAAGCACATGGACAAAAGCTCAACTTACACAGGCCCATGTTCAACCTCATTTCAAGGCCTAGGACCTCTTAGTGGGGCGGGGGATGAGGGTAGGACTATTAATCACAAGAAAGGCCAGGCTCACATTGGGCAAAACACATGACCAGTAGGAACTGAAGGTTGAGGGGTCAGCAGCTTGATGCGGAAAAGAACAGTATGAGGTTCTCTTCCTCTGCTTCCTTTGTCCATTGTGAACACCAAAAGATTCCCTCCTCTTCACTATTCTCATGGCCCACACGGTGGAACATATTTCATACTCTTGCTTTCTTGTGATCCTGCTCTCTTCCCCACACTGGGAATGAAACTAGATCCAGCAGTTATTTTTCCCATGAAGCCATCAAATGTGGTAGTGATGATGTAAGAAGTCTTCAAATCTTCCAATTTCATAAAATATACAAGTAAAAGAAAGGAGGGCCCTTTGTCTCCAATTTAATAAATGCCCAACCCCTACCCCGCTACCCTTCCCTTAGCCCCTCTTACCCTTATTTTCCAGGCAAGATGGCAGAGTAGGAACAAGTCAGAAAAGACACCTGAGAGATGAGCCTCATCTAAGCAATCAATGCCAGTACCCTGGCAGTGACCTATGGAGGACTTTGAACACACCAATGGGAAGGGTGGAAAATGGATGCTGCTTTCCCGGAGCTAGACCCCACCTCTGGCAGGAGCACTCACAGCCATCCATAAATTTTTGAAAATTTCATGTGTGTTAAGAAATAGGATCCTTTGGTAGCCAAAATCGTGACTATGAATAAAAACAAATTGCCTTGATATGGTAGGAAATATTCGAACAGATACTCCAAGATATCTACCTAGTATGAACTATTTATTGACATTTAGAAACAACAAAGGGATTCAATTTCAGAAGATAAAAACAACTGAGTGAGGTAAACAGTCTTAACAGTGACCACAGTTTAATCCTATTCTCCTTATTGTATACTTTTATTTCAATTAGCAGACTACATCTTAATACAAAAAGATAGTTCCCTTCTGCCTACCACGTCAAATAGAAGACTCATTTTATACTGCATTTCTTGAAGAAATCTGTAAAATCTCAAAACAAAGATCATTAGCACTACCCTCTGAATACATTTAATCCTCAGGAGTGAAAAAGCATAGTTAACAAAGTTTTTTTTAAGTGTTTTCATTTTTCACTTCTCAGGAATATCGGTACTTGGGGAGAGAATCCTTTTGCTGTCTCACTTGTCAAAACAAAAATCTCTTAGAAGTGGAAAATATCATTTGTATTTTACTCAAAGAGATCCTGTTTCTAAATTTGTCAAATATTTACTGAACATATATTACATGCAAGACACATCCTTAATGCAAACAGTAATTTGGTTGTTTCACACAAATAGTGCAACAGACTGACATTTGAGATTTACATTTAAATAGATATGTCAATCTAATGGCTTTGACCTTCTGCAATAAAAGCACAATAAAGAGGATTCAATAAACCTATTTTGGCCTAAAAATATGTAATACTAAAGTATTTTTAACTACTTTACTAAAGTATTTTCCTTTAACACTCTAACACTGAAGAATTCCAAGAGAAATAAATTGTGATAATCAAGATTTAGTAGCAATAAAAGAAGATATTCATCTTACATAACTCTAAATCCAAGCAAAATATTACTATTAGGCACTGGAATAATATAGCAAAGAATGACTTGAGTTTGCCTTCTTTATTTTCTATTAAGATTCTTGAATTTTGCTTCAGCTAGTAGCAATTATCTCTTAATTTTATTATTTTAATATATAAGTTTTTAATACTCAAAGTTATTTTACTTTAGCTATTATAAAGCAAAAAAATCATTTTGGTGATTTATCATCTACCACACTTCAGTATAAATTTTAGAATTCATGATAGCAATTAACATTTACTGAGTATTTACTATATGCCTACCATTGTACTGGTTCTTCACACGCATTCTCCTTTAAACCTTACAACAATCTGATAATGTAGGTGCTATTATTTCCCTCTTTTAACTGATGGGGACACTAAGCTTTGAATGGTTAAATAACTTGACCAAAATCACTTAATTATTATAGAAAATTATAATATGTAATTCAACCCTAAATCTGATTCCACACCCATATTCTTAACCATTAAATGTTTGTTTGTTTTTTACAAAGAGAGAAACTGGACAGGGTGTGTAAGCTGTTCATTTGCTTGTGTGTAAGCATCAATTTTCTAACTGTCATGAGTCAAATATGATCTTGTTTTTATTAAAAAAAGTTTTATTGAAATACAGCCATATCTCATTTCCAAAATGACTATGGCTGCTTTCCTCCTACAACAGCAGAACCAGCATAACACAGACTGAATAGTACATAAAGCCAAAAATATTTACTGTCTGACCCTTTACAGAAAAACTTTGCCACCTCCGGCTCTAGAGAAAAACAAATCATCATAAGAGATGACTATAAAAAAACCTTAAACTTTGGTAGATCAAAGGAAGAGGGTAAAAAACATCTGTATCAAATGAGACTGTATAAAGTTTACAGAAATCAATTTTTAAAAGAACACTAAAAATATCCATTTATCACTGGTAAAACGACACAAAGTCATATAGTTCATAAAAATAAATAAAACTTGCTGATAAATCATCTGTATAGCCTTCATGGCAAAGAAAAGGTGAAGCTATTTCCTGAATTCACACAACTAAGTAATTGAAAACATATATTACTCCTAATGTACTAATTAATTTCCTCTCTCCCACATGTACTGTGTTAATTTCGATTCAGAACAGGCTAATGTTTATTTATGAAATAAATCCATAAATAGCACTCTTCCAAATATATATTGCATAGTAGTATCAAGGAGTGATAACTAAATGATATACATTGCAATTTGGTATCATATTCATACCGCCCCTCTAAAAAACAAACCTATTTTATTTCTTATCTTGCTATAATGTGGATGTAAAAGCCACAACATTTACAATAAAGTGTTCTACAATTTAAACTAAATTTCCCAGAGATTATTTATAAATGTCTCCAATGTTAGCCAGGAAACTGTAAATATAAATTCTTAGCGCTTTCTTTGCAGTCATTCTGGCAGTTATGGACACACAAAGAAAACCCAAACATATACTAGATTCTATAGAATGAATTTATTTTTTAATTTCTTTACAGCAGAGTTTCTCAATTTCAGCACTAATATCTTTGGACCAAATAATTACTGGGGGGCTGTCCTGTGCATTGTAAGATGGTTAGCAGTATTCTTGGCCTCTACCCATTAAATGTCAGTGGCACGCACCTAGTTGACAACCCAAAATGCCAAATGTACCTTGGGGTCAAAACTGCCCCAGCTGAGAACTGCTGCCTTAGAGAAACTTTTTGGATGAATAGCCAAACTGTCACTTAGATAGGAGTATAAAAATCTGCCCCAAGAGAATTCTATTGATCATCTAAGAAATTAGTACTTCACATATTATAAGGAAACCATTACCTGGTTTGATGAAAACACAATAGGTCTCTCTTCATCTTATATCCCCAGCACACCTCTACCATCTAAACTCACTGTATGCTTTAAGGGCTCTGGGCAATAGCTCTAACTTAAGATCATATAACCTTTGCTTGAACATTTCTGGTGACAGAGAATAAAATTTCCATTACCAGAAAGCTCTAATTACAAAAAACAAAACAAAAAACACTTCTTTTTACCAAACTGAAACCCCATCTCCCTGAAGTTCTCTTTCTTTAGTTCTAGTTAACTTATACATATACCGCAATTCATACTTTCCTGTTATTTGCAATTATCCTCCTTGGTCTCTGAAAGATTGTAAAACAGGAAAGAGGTGGAACTCTGAGGAAAATGGCAACTTTCACTGGCTGATAGGGAAACAGAGGTACAGCCTGCACATTCAATGTTTGGAAAATAAAATTTGGTGAATTAGGTAGGTTTATGTTTAATAAAAATTCAAGTAATTTAAAAATGTTTTATTAAACAATTGAAGCAGAGTACATGACAAGATTTTTTTCACTTTATATGCCAGGAAAAAAACCCTCTGAGATAGCAGAAGAAGATATATAAAAGATTAAATAAGTACACTGATACTGGTCAATGGAATAAATTTTTAGTTTGTTAACAACTTCAGTGCTGCTTATCACTTTAAATTTTGAATAAAACAACTCACACTCAATAATTAAAAGTCATAATTTTTCCAAATATTCTGGTTCTACCATGACTCAGATAATCTTTACAACTCAATAATATACAATAATATATTTGTGATTGTGGCCAAAGATATACCAGTCTTAGATTTAAATGCATTTTCTAATTGTCCTCAGAATTATGTTGCCTTTCGGTGATTTTTTTTCCAAATACTCTTTTCTACAGTGACAAGAACCTTAACTATTCACCAACATTTACTATTAAGATATATCAGATATTATGAATATAGGGTCCAACAGAAGTAATGCCCTAACATCATAAGGCTCGCTTAGTCTTGCACAAGGTGGACAGCAATTTGAACATTTCACCTAAAATGTCATATAGTGTGTGTGAGTGTGATATTATGTTACAGAATTATATGCTCATGATTTACAATAAAAGATATGGTATAGATTACCAGCTCATAAAAAAGGGGCGTTACTTCTGCCAGGGCATTACTTCTGCCAGACCCTGTATATGTATGATGAATATATTAACTTTTCGATTCTCATAAAACTACAAAATAACTTTTTGAATAACTTTATTTTCATTTCCACATAAGTTAGTATCAAATTTGAACAACATAATTTTATTTACAGTCATGTGAGAAAAAAACCTGTGTGGTAAGTATGGTTTGGTTACATTTAGAACTAGTTTACTACAATCTAGTTTGGGAGAGGGGGGAAAAAGTTGAATCTCACCAATAGTTAAGTCTAAATTTAATTCCTTCAAGGACTTAATAGTGAAATAAGCAGTTATCTACAGTTTTTTCACTAATAACCCAGTTCACAAATATCAACCTTGTGATCCTTAAGAGAGGATCCTCCAGCCAAAATAGGCATTTGTACTTCACTTTTGAAAGAAAATAAAACAATGTTAGTCAATATATAGTGACATTTCCTTTAGTGATTTGTGAGAATGATGTATGTAAATTAAAGGGAAAATAAAGGATGGAGTGTAAGGATCAAAGACATTCCAATGTTACCAGGATGACAAACTTTGTTACAAACAAATTCTTCACTCATTCATTCATTCATTCAATATTTATTTATTGAAGACTTGCTATATGTATAAGGCAAAAATTAAACAAAATAATACTATGTACTTTCATTCAGTATCAAAACACTGTCAGTAATAAATATAAAAGACAAAAATAATAAAGAAAAGCAAATGGAATTTATTTTGGATGACTGCAGCAAAACACACCGGGCAAAAGACTCCTTACTTCTATTTCTGCAGATTCCACCCGGTTTTCAATTATTTCGATACATTGTCTCTTAGCTGGTGGTTCTTCACTTATAACAGTTTCTTCAGCAATGTCTGTTGCTGGTACCGTTAATACTAAAATGAAAAAATGTATACATTACTTCATTTTCAGAAAAGCTTAGTAGAAATAAAACTAGTTGATACTGTTGATGCAACTCATCTAGAATATATTCTACAAATATCAGAACACTGATTTTTTATGATGTCAATATTTGTCTCCACTTTCTTGCTTGTTTATTGAAAACCACTCATTAAGTACCTACTTATTTAAAAAATTTTATAATGTATTCATTCATATGGCTCAAAACAAAACAATATTTAACAAACATATTTTGATAGGTCTCACTCTACTCCTGCCAACACAGATAATCACTTTATTGGTTTCTTGTATATTGTTTTTGTGTTAATTTCTTTAAAAACAAACATGTATATTCTCATTTCTCTTATACAAAAGGTAGCATACATACAAAACATACAAACATACATGGTTATGCAATTGCTTTTTTTCATTTCATATATCAAGGATTCATTGATAAGAGAGCTTTCATTTATTTAGCTGCATAATATATCCACTGTGTGGATACACCATTATGAATATTATTTATTGTTTATTGAATATTGCTTATAAATACTGTTTATAAACTTCTTTTTGTATTGGGCTGTTGAACTCTGTCCCAATTTTTAGTTATCTCTTTATATAAATATAAATATTGGGGGGGGTGCCAAAAAATTGAATACAGATTTTAAATGTTATCTATGTATTTTTTTGAAGTTGAATTGAATTACAGTAGCAATATGTAGTATGATGTTCACTTAAAAAATGGCGTTAATCAAATAAAAGCTAGCATCACCATGGGACAGGCAGGTCAGTCAAAGAAAATGGAGGAAGCACAGTTGTCATTCAAGGAGCACAAGACCATTTTGAAGTAGTATTTGAAATTCAAGAACGTTGTGGAAGAACATGGTAATTAAAATGGCATGCTCAATAACAAGCGGACACTTTGGTCAACATTGCTCAAGCAGTAGCTCACCATATTCAGAAGTGTCTGGATGCTAATGGTAACCACTTGGAGCTCACCTTGTAATTGCATAAATCAAATGTGAACTTATCTTCATCTTTTGTTATTAGTATATATTGAGTATTACAACTTTGATAGTTTTTTCCTTTCTTAAAATGTGTATACATTTTTTGGCACCCTCTGTATATACAGAGAGGCTACCCTTGCTTTGCATAGCAGTTCAGGACCGTAAAAATGACTGTGCAAGCTAAAACCACGCAAAGCAATCTGAATAATCAATGAGGAAAATTACAGTTGTTCCATAGCCTTTAATGTTTTTTGTGACTTATAAATGTAAACAAATGATAAAAGGTAAAACTAATATTTAATACAATGTAATTTAAGACATTAGAAATATTGAGAATTAAAGTATTTTATTGAATTCATTATCATATTAGGTTATACTTATAAATTAAGTACTTGAGAACCTTGCATCTGTTTCACTGGACTGTCTGTATAGGGTATACATTCATGTCAGTTACACATTTTTAATTACAGAATATTTAAAAGTTTAATATTCAGCTGGTTCCTCTTATTGCTCTTCTTTTGCAGGGTTTTCCTTATTCTTCTTCCTTCCTCACCCTATTAATATAAATTTTAGAATCTGTTTGGCTATAATAGTTCCAGAAAAAAAACCTGTTGGTCTTCGTTATGGGCTGAATTATGTCCTCTCAAAATTCAAATGCTTAAGTTCCAACACCCAGTTCTTCAGAATGAGATTGTATTTGGAGATAGGGACTTTTAAGAGGTAAGGTAAAGGGGTCATTTGTGTGGGCCCTAATCCAGTATGCCTGGTGTCCTTATAAGAAGAGACAATTAGGACGCAGACAACACACAGCAGAGGGATGTCCTGACAAGGACACAGCAAGAAGGCAGCCATCTGTAAGCCACAGAGAGGCCTTGGAAGAAACCAAACCTGCCAACACTCTTGACTTGGACTTTAAACCTCCACCATTATAAGATAAATTTCTGTTAAGTCACCCAATCTGTGCTGTTTTGTTATTGCAGCCCTAGCAAACTAATAGCCTTTTTTTTTTTTTTTTTCCAAATCACAATTATAAATCAACTCAGGAACAATTGAGAGCTTTATGATAGTGAGTCTTCCCATTCAAAACCAAGAGATTCTTCTCATTTGTTCATTAATGATATTAGTCTGTCTGTATAAATGTGAGGTTTTGGAAACAATGCTGTATCTGCTTTATATAAACACTTGAAATTTTTCTTCTTTTCTATATTATTAGTATTAGTTGCTTACACCTTTGTGTAAGCACATGGGCCAGATCCATATCTTGGACCAGCTATCAAGATTTCTGCAGAACAGGAGAAAGGCCTTTCAGGCTTCCTCATGTCAAGGGTTTCCTCTTCTGCTGCAGACAAATTCTTTCCTTGAGATCTGGTCTCTCATGTCATCTCTCCTGCCACTAAACCAAACCTAGTTTAGGAGAACTTCTACCTCTCGCATAATTTCTTCACTGGCCATGAAGTCATTTTCATAAAAGTTATGTCTGTGCACACTTTTTGTTGGGGACTAAGTACAAGACAGTGCTTGCTCTGGAATTTCCTGCACCTTCTCTTTCGCTTCCTCTAGTATTCATGCCCTATTTTGTCTTAGCCCTACTTGCAGCATTTCCTACTCAGTCTGGGCCTTTTCTTGATGGTAGTGTATATTTATTGTTGACTTCTGAGCTCATCCCTTTTCTTTTTTTGATGCATTATTGGGGGCATTTAAAGAGTTCTCTTGCCTGGCTGTAATAGTCTTAGATGTTTTCTGCAGCACTTAAAATATGAAATTTTACATTTTTCTCAGCCTTTTAGTTTCATTGAAAATGTAGTTGGGGCTTCTGTTTCATTCATCTTATTGCTCTCTGTGGTTTTGAAGAATTAAAAAAAATAAATAAAAAATTATCAACAAAGCTGCTAAAAGCTGCCACCACATTGTTATTTCAAGTCTGAAGTCCAACTTCTTTTTAAGTAGCTTTCTCTTACATGGTATTTTTAAAAGCCCATATGGTATCTGGATTGCATTAAAATAGGAAATGATTGTCCAATGCTGACTTTGAATTATTCATTTAAACTCATTTTCCAACTAGAATCCTCTGGGGCCAATTCCTCTTCCCATCTGATATACACTCAGAGAAAACAAGCATGTAACTTAAGGCAAAAATGAATGCTTTGCAAAACATATCACGATTTTCTGCAAACTGAAAATAAATACAAACTTTATATATATTATACATGCTTACTACCAACCTTGTTGTCCATCTGGCATGGTCACAATGATGGGCTGACCTATTCCACTGGTTGGAATGGAGTGCAAATTTCCAAGCTGAATTCCATCTGTAACTATTGTGATGACTTGCTGACCCCCTGAACTAACTACTTGCTGAATTGCACCATCCACAGATTCTGCAGTAACTACTTCCTCTGTCGCCACTACTGAAAAAAATAAAAATATATACATAAAAATCAGTGAATAAATATAAAAGTATAAATAGAAGCTTTTATGCTTTGTTACCTTCACTTTCCCTGCTTCTTTCTTATACAGAAAAGTTTTTACATGGTTTGAAATTTTAGTCTCCAGTCATTCTGTACATATCTATGTAAACAGCTGAATACAAGTCCCACAATTTACAACTTCCAACTATCTAAGCATGTGTGTTTTTAAATAAACAGTATATCTTCATTTAGTTATATGCGGTACAAAATTTATAGGATCTCCTAAGATCAAAGATATGACAAAGTTGTTGGGGGTTTTTTTTTTTGAAGATTTATTTTTATTGTTTTTGAAAGAGAGAGATACAGAGACAAAGAGAAGGGGGAGGGCCTAGAAGAGTCTCCATAGTTGCACATCATTGGTTTTTCCATATGGTTTCTTTCCACAGGTGGGCACGGGACTGCACAGGGCAGGAACTGGGCTGGGGTCTAACCCCAGTGAGAACCAAACTGGGGGCACTCCCCAGTTCAGCATATGGGTCTGCACGGGCCAGGGCCAGGATTCGATTCTTGGTCCCTGGGGCTGCAATGTGAGTGCTTAACCCACTGAGCCATCCCAGCTTCCCCTATGATAAAGTTTACAAATGCATAAAATCCATAATCCAAGAGAATTTTATCTGTGGTTATACTCCATTTATATTTACATGAGTTGGCAAACATTTCCATATCCAATGAAATATGAAAATTTGTATTTTTCTTTTTTTTTATATATATATATATTTATTTTATTGTTTGAGAGAAGGTGAGAGAGAGAGAGAGAGAGAAGGGGGGAGGGTCCAGAGCAGTCTCCATAGTTGTACATCATTAGATGTGACATAGTTTCTTTCCACACAGGTAGATATGAGGCCATGCGGGGTGGGAACTGAACTGGGAGCTGAAGGCCACCTTTGACACCAAGCCATCCGGGCAGCTACCAGTTGTACCACAGTTCAGCATACGGGTCTACATAGGCCAGGGCCGGCATTCGATCCCCGGACCTCATGGTTGCAAGGCAAGTGCTCAACCTACCGAGTTATCCCAGCATCTCTGTATTTTTCAAGTAGACAGAATAAACAGTATTCCCTTTTTATATTGTGTGAACAAGGATTGCCTTGGTAATCAGTGGCACACAGATCTGGGACTGTAGGGTAGTGAATAATATAATACATTAACATTTATATTAGTAAAATCCAAAACTATGCTCTTAATAACTTATGAGAGGCTCAGAGAAAACTATGGCACCCCTGGCTTTGTCTGAATAAAGAAATCACAAGTTAATGCTGCCAAAATCCTTTCCCACAGGCAATCCTATGATCAACTACTGATTCCAAAAGACAAATAGAAGCTATCATAGTAGCTTTACTTAAAATCATCAAAAACTTCATAGAAACCAGATATTCATCAAAAGTAGAATGGGTAAACTATGGTTGATTCATACAATGGAATACTACATAGCAATTTAAGTGGCTAAATGCAAAATATGGATAAATCTGACCAAAAGTAAACAAAAACCATGCTGAGTGATGTGAATCAAGCACACGATATATACTGTGTACTTTTCATTTACAAACTGAGCAATGATTATACAGGAATGATGATTTTGTGATCATTCATCACATTGTACTCATATGTCTACATATATTTCTGTATATATATTACACTTCAATAAAAAACATCAAAAGGAATGACAGTAATGGACTATAACAGTGAATTTTTAAAAATATATTTATCTATAATAATACTTCATGATGAAAAAAGAAATGGGGAAATGGAAAGATTTGATAAAGAATAACATCTAATTAAAAAAATAAGAAAAATTATCATTTTAACCTTCATTATAATAACTGATTCAAATAAGGATGACTAATGGATATTAAAAACAGTGGTGAAATGTTTTGAGGAAAGAAAATATTCAAATGTTCTCAAAGTATCACACCAAAGATTAGTATTAGTTACAGAGGGGAAAATGTGCCTATAAAGACCTAGCAGTTAGCACTCTCAACAAGTGGTTATTATCAGGATGGCCAGACATTATGTGCTTCCTGATGTGATGCAATGGGAGGTTACAAAATATCACTTTTGTTCGTCCTGGAAATATTTGACCTGAATGTAATTATTGAGAAACAAATGAATCCAGAATATGGATAATCCTACAGACAACTCTCAGACTCTACAAAGATTTCAATGTCATAAAGAAAAAGGGAGGCAGCAGGACTGCCCTAGATTGGGGGAGTCTAAAGAGACACAATAACCAAATACATAAACTTTGGATTCTGGATGAAAAATACTTAATAAAGGATATATTGGGATATGGGGGAAACTTGAATTATGAACCACATGTCAAATAATGTTACTAAATTAATGTTGATGTTTTTAAGAAATATAACGGAGCTGTGAATATGTATTACAGAAGGCAGTCCTTTTTCTTGGGGAGACAATGCTGAAGTATTTAAGAATAAAGTATAATAATATCTGCAGCCTATGGTCAGATAACTTAGCAAAATAAAAGTGTGTGGTGTGTGTGTGTGTGTGTGTGTGTGTGTGTGTGTGAGAGAGAGAGAGAGTGAGAGAGAGAACATGCAGGTTTGGCCAGATGTTAACAGTTGGTAAACACAGGTGAAAGTTTTAAGTTTATCCTCCAATTTTTCTATGGGTTTGAAAACTATCAACTTAAAAATAATGTTTTAATAGAACTAGATTTGAAAAAAGAAATGACATAAAAAACATTTCTAAATTATACGTTTTTTTAAATGTTATTTGAGGCAACACTTTACCAAAAGTATAACTAAATTAACCTATTCTTTCCTGAAGTCATGCTACCATTCAAATATGTAGTTAGTTGCTCTGAAACATGCTAAGTTGCTACCAGCAGAATATCCTAGATATAAACAACCACAAGATTTACTAAGGACAGAGAAAGGCCCTAAATATGTAAACTCCTTTAAAAAAAGGCAAGATAAGTACTAGGATCCTAGTTTTTAAGGATGCAGTCATGGCAACAGGCCTGGCTGCAACCATTACCATTTTATTTGATAATCAAGGGTCACAGTACAAACTGCAGAAGATGATACTCCAAATGAAAACAACCTTTATGTTTTGAGTCCTCTCATTTTTGGTTATCTTAAAGTATAATTAGACTTTATCAGCAGACACTTAAGAAAATTTCAGGAAGATAATTATAACATGAAATGCAGGGCATAAAATAGTAACATACTCAATAAAACAACTACTAAGGCTTTCAAATGCATTAACTACTGCTTTGATTTTTTAAAAAATATCCATATGAAAAAGAAATGTTCACTCTGGTTGAATGCTAGCCACAAGTAGTAAATATTTTAAAGCATAATCACATGTAAGAAATTTCTGAGATCATACATAATCAAGGCACAATTCAAGAACTTTTATCTTTGTACTACTTGCAATGACTGTTATTAAATAAGAGAGTTCTTGCCTTTCATCTAAAAAGCTTTCTTTTTAAGATGTGCTATGGTAAGGAATTAAAGAAAAAATTACAAAGAAACCAATTACATAAGAAGACGTGCCCCCAGAAACCCTAAAAACAACCTAACAGTGAAATGTTGAAAAACATAATAAAACAAAAGCCTAAAAAGAATGTTATTAATATATATATATATATATATGTATATATATATATATATATATATACACACACACATATATGTATATATAATATTTTTAAAAGACAGGGTAAAACTATCTTTAAGCTGTTCTAAAATACTGAAAATTCTATATATATTTCAACAACAAAATAGAAACTATGCTTATTGAATAGAAAATAACATTTCAAAGGTATG
>PVKE010010621.1:0-42020 GCA_004027555.1 Craseonycteris thonglongyai | reverse complement strand
CCACAGATGCAGCCATCCAACATGTGAGGCCAATAGAGTAGTGAAACTCTTTTCCAAATTTAGAGTCAATGTCCTTACTTTATACTCACACCTCATCTATTGGGATTTTTGTTTAAACAAAGCAAAAAGGGTCAGTAAGGCAGACAGACAATTCTATGGAAGATGTCAACCCTACTAATATCACCAAAATAAACTTTTGTCCTGGTTGGTTTTCTAGGGGTTTACCATGGTATCTGTAATTATCCAGATTGCCTCTCCCAATGCTAATGTGTTAACACCTTTAGAAAGGGCTTTGAGTTTGATGGCTTGGTTAATGTTTGGTGCACCAGCATTTTCTGACCTTAAAGAATAGAATCTGCCTACCAAAGAGCAATTGGTTCCAGTTGCCCTGACAGAAACAAACTTGAATAATGAATTAAATGTCTCTTTGAGCTCCTTAAAGCTCAGTAGCCTGAGGCATGGCTAGGAAAAAAATTAATCTTTGCTTTAAAACCACATTCCTGTTTGCTGCTGGCTACTAACAAAAAAAAGAAAATTCTTTTTTTTTCTTAAACCCTAATGTTGATCTAACTTTTGAAAGGTCTCATTGGAGCTCAGTAATTAATTCCTGGAATGACATGTGCTTAGCTGGAGAGAGTGGTCCCCACTTTCTCCAGTTGAGGCATTCCAGTATCATTACACATGCTAGAACACTCTCTTAGGACTGGCAATCATCTGGTAAATGCACTGAACTTTCAGAGTTGGCAACCAGAAAAATAATTTAAAAATAGTTTTAATGTCTTTCTTTCCTAATATGCTTATTCTTATTCATAACCATTAGATTTCTACATGGCTGGAATATTTTGGTAAGCAACGTATTAACATTTTATATTAAGTAAGAGTGGTGCAATTAAAATTTCCATGTACACATAGGGCAAGGCAAAAGTTGAAGAAGAGCATTCTTAAGTGTATGTGTGCATTTAAATGGAATTACAATTTCAAGTGACTTTGTGTCATTGGAAATGTGTAGCACTATAGTTGCTCTTTGTTTTTCTACATGAATCAGAGTTCTAAGAATTAATTTGTAGACTGGACTCCCCAACTAGTAAATGCAAATCTGTCTTGCTTGATTAAACTCAAAAAAGCGGTCACTGTGCACCTCTCCTTTCCATAGTTTGCTGGGACGAACTCAGAAACACGTTTTTATCAACTTATTTCACACACTCCAGAGATCTCAAAACTTCTGAGTAAATATATTAGTAGCCTCATTATGTAAAGTTCAGTGGCCCTTCCTAGGAATCATTTTGATATGTGGAGAGCAATGGTAGTATACTCCATAGATAGACCAGATGTATACTACTTATAGAATCATAGAATCTCTGGATTTTAAAGGATTTTAGGAGGTCATTTGCTACCCATCTGCTGCTCAAATCACTCTGTAATATCCCTATCCTGTACTCAAACCACATTTGCTTAAAGAACTACCTTTATCTTCATCATCATCATCATCATCATTTATTTTAAAAGTACTACGCAGAATACTACACGCTAAGTATTTTGCATGTATTATTTTATCTAACCCTCACAAATTTTCTTTGAAACTAGGAACTATTAATATCCTCAGTTAGAAGCAAAGACATTAAGGCATGAAAAGGAAAAAGAAACTTGCCCAAGGTCACGTGGCTTATAAATTGTAAGTAGAACTGACACTGAACATTGGCCATCTAACTACAGAGCCTACTCTTTATGCCACTTATGGACTAATGTCCCGCAAGTTTTAGAAGACCCTAAACATATTTCCTATATAAATGCAAATCAGTTCCACTGGAAACTTTGGCAGAGGTGTTGGTGATATGTGGCATAAAAGACAGAGCCTACTGTTTCTTTCTCTTTCCTCTATTATACATGAACTTTTCACAAGTCTTCAGGTAGCCCTGATATACATACATGCTATGCCTCTTGTTTGCAAAGGGGTAGTTTATTGTATTTGGGCTGTTGGAAACCCATAAGCAGCTGTCTCAATGAGTATTCTTCATCTGATAGGGACAGCAAAAACTAATCTTCTGGAGGCCTTTTAAAGCCTGGAAGCCGTCAGATACTTCTGATGAGGAAGAATTATTGGCCATCCCGATCACACCCAACACAGAAAATAAATTAGAAAAATAAATAAATGACAGTATGTTACTAGGTCCTAGTAGATAGTAGGATTGACTTACCAACAAATGGAAACTGGTTTGGGAAGATGCCAAAGATGCCATTACTTTGCATTGTAAATAAAATGGAGAAATAAGTGGCAATACTGCCCCAGATGAAGACATGATTAATGACAGTCCAGTAACTGGTATCCAAGGCTATCTGTAAAGTCAAATACAAAAGGAAGGTCTTTGAGGATTAAAAAAGCATCATTTTACTGAGTCATGTTTCCCCATAACTGAACCTGTGAAAAAATGGTTGTCCCTGTTAAGGAACAACTGCCCTACCACAGCCACTTCTATTTTCTGTACAACACAGGGGACTGACTTGACATTTCTGCTAGACAACTGACTCTAGAATGTATATCTGCAAGCCACTAAATCTGCCATGGTTGAATCAGAACCAGGATATAAAATGTTCAACTACTTTTAAGAGAGAAATAAGAAAGTAGAATGATAAATCGCTTTCAAAATTTTTCTGTTGGAAAAAAGTATAGATTCTGTAGTGAACAAGTACAACATATAATCTGTACATAAATTTTCACATGACCAATTTCACACAGGCATAATCTGTTTTACGTCAATATTCTAACTCATTTGGATGATCCTTTCTCTTAAATTATTTAAATAATAACAAAGACAAGTCCAGAATCCTTCTTTGGTGTACCATGGAGAAGTTGGGGTTCATGGTGACCTGGGAACATGTTTACAAGCCCTTTCCCTTTCAATAACTTGTGTCAGTATAGCTGAAAAAAGCATGGTGGGTTATCAAAGAGTCAAAGAAGCCATTGGTAAATATGAACTACTGAGTTCTCAGAGAAAAAGAAGAAGGTTCTGCTGTCTTCTTTGCATCTCCGAGGTCTCAAATGTTCCAAGTGAAGGTTTGCATTTCTTTCAGTCTGGTGCAAGACCACAGATTTCTCTCCTGCCTGAAGGGCCCTCCCTATGTACTAAACAGATCCTTCTCTGCATATGGAGATAGACTTCCCCTTCCCACTGATACTTTACTTTCCTTTAAAATGCTGATCTGTTAAAAGGATGCTGGCAGCCTTGAATGTAAACTGGAGGGGCTATCCTGGGACAGCTTTTTCTTGCCTCAAGAGGCTTGACAGCTGAAAGGTCTACCATTCGTGCTTCAACAAGGAGATGCTGCTTTTCCAGTTCATCTGGCTACCAAGAAACGAGACCAAAATCTCCAACTCTACTCTCTACCACCTGTCAGTTCATTACTATCAAAAGACACCAATAACCTGGACTGCGTGGGTGTGAATATACAAAGAAAAACCACAACCAATTTGAGGCTCAACTAAAAAACAAACAAAAACAAGAACAGGTGGCTCTTATTGAGGCAGAACGAATGGAAAAGACAGACAAGCACTATAACCAAAAAGAAAAAAAAAAAAGCAATGAGAACTCTTAAGGGGATTCAATTAGATCCCAGAAAAAAATCTGGAAGAAAAAAAGCATTACTTCTGAGTTTAAAAATTTCTTATTTTCTTAAAAATAAGAAAAGTCACTGATGAGATGGAAGGGGAACTGATACTGAGTGATGGGCACATAATACGATGCATGAATGATGTGAGGTGGACTTGTACATCTGTAAACTGTCTAATTGTTACCAACCAATGTAACCTCATCAAATTTAACAATAAATTAAAAAAAAAAAAAAAGTCACTGATGAGAACTGAATTAATATTCTGGAAAAAAACAAATAGAAATAATACCTTACAACAGAAAGCAAAATCTTAAAGAAATGGAAACCGTGTGCAAAAAGATATGAGACAGGAATGGCAAATTCATATATGTCAGATTCATGTACCCAATATAAAAAAGATGGTATTTTTAGAAAGAAAAATAAATTAAGTAGAGAAGTAACAATCAAAGAAATGATGGAATAAAACGTATATTAACAAACAGCAAAGGTTTTCAGATTTGGAAGGGTGGCAATCTAACTCCTAGGCAAATTAATGAAAGAAGTTTTATTCTGGTAACATTTGTAAAGTTCAAGGATAAAGAACACAAGCTTCTAGACAGAGAAGGTATTACTTACAAAGGAAAGAGAATAAACCTAATATCAAACACCTACACTGAAACTGGGACATAGTGAAACATTTACAAAGTTCCTAAAAAAAAAAGCTCTCGCTCAAGATTCTTATGCTCTGGGGAAGCCAGGATGGCTCAGTGGGTTAAGCGCTCACTTTGCAGTCCCGGGAACTGAGGATCAAACCCTGGCCCTGGCCCATATGGCCGCATATGCTGAACTGGGAAGTGCCCCCAGTTCAGTTCTCACCGGGGTGAGACCCCGGCCCAGTTCCTGCCCTGTGCAGCCCCGCGCCCACCTATGGAATGAAACTATGTGGAAAAACCAATGATGTGCAACTATGGAGACTGTTCTGGGCCCTCCCCCTTTTCTCTGTCTCTGTATCTCTCTCTCTCTCTGTCAAAAACAATAAATATAAATCTTTAAAAAAAAGATTCTTATGCTCATTCAATATATCATTTAAATGTAAAGACAAAGAAAGAAAACTTTGAGCTCAAAAATATAACATCTGTGTGCCCTTTCTGGAGAATTTCTCAAGGAAATTGCTGCAATCAAATAAAAATTAAATCAGAACACAAACCTCAAAAATAGCAGAAGACAGAGAACATAAAAATGGTGAGCAATGATTCTTGTAAATTTATAGTTGGCTCTAAATGAGTAATAATGTGAGTATGAACAACAGTTTTAATTTAGAAAGAATTTTTCAGCCGACAAAACATACGTTAGAAGAGTATTTAATAATATCCTGGAACTAAAATTCTAAATTATTAACATGCTAGACTTAAAGAGAGGATAGGGGCAGAGACAGGGACAGGGAAGTAAAGTAAAAACATTTCCAAAATTGTTTAATTTAGAGGTGGATGAGGGAAGGTATAGAATAGAATAGTGAAACACTTGGTGGGGTATATAGTTATTATTTAGTTTCAGTATATTAGTATAGAATAGGGATTTAAATGGCTATAAAAATGGGAGACATCACTGGTAAAGTGGGAATATAGTAGTAAAACTTATAAATTATTCATGACATGCAGGATATTTAAAATTCACAGTGCATCCAAGTACATAAAGGAAAAAAATGGAACTAAAAAGGTAGAATTAAAAGTAATCATAAAATAACATGAAAGAAACAAAATAAAGCATATAAGTTATAAGAAAGTAAGTAGCTTAACTCCCTTATCAAAGGAGAAAAACTAATAGAATGAGTTCGTTTTTCTTTAATGAAAATGAAGGGATAGGCCCAGGTAAATGCAGACTAAAAAAAGCAAGAAAGTTAAAACATTATGAAATAAAATTTAAATAAGGATATTTTAACATGAAAAAAGAAAAAAGGTACAGAGAACAAATAACCACTAAATAGCAAATAATATAGCCTCAAATTATGTAAGGTAAAATGTACATGAAATACTGGAGAACTTAATTTAAGAATTATAATCATAATCGAAAACTTGAGTACACTTCTCTCACCCTTTAACAAACCAGGTGGAGGTGATGAGTCATTGGAAGTCAGTGACTGACCTGCTCTCCAGTGTGATCAGCCAAGCTGTAAGAGGGTAATAGCAATGTTTTCACTACACGGGTGCAGCAATGTGGTTGGGTGCTGCTTCCCCTGGCTGTGCCTGGCTGTGGTCCTTCCTGTTTCATTTGCCCTCCTGAAGATTCTAGAGCTAACTAGTAGCTCTTAATAAACCTTTTTTACTTAAAGAAGTCTCTGTTTATTTGTAACTACAGTCTTTTTGGAAAGTAATATGGCAATATTTATGAAATAGAAAATGTATATACTCTCTGACCCAGCAGTGAAAAAAAAATTATCATTTTTTAGTCTTCATATTGGTGAAAGTTAGGAGTTTTGACTCCAGAAATTTTATTTCTAGGAATTTATTAATATTTGACAGTACATAAAATATGTGTACTAGTATATATGGATGGCACAATTACTTCAATAACAGGGAAGGGAAGAGGGGGAGAAGGGAGGGAAGGGAATGAAAGAAAACAAAAGGAGGCAAAACAAAAGAAACATCCTAAATGTCTATTGATAGAGAGATGAATAAACTATTATGTATCCATTTTATAAAATTCTGTGCAGCTCTTAAAAAGATTAAGGAAGAGCTTAATATGTTGATTTGGAAAGCTGTCCAACATATCTCATTCAGTGAGGAAAGCATATTAAACAATATTATGCCTAGCTATAATTCCTTTCTCTTGAATATGTGTGCGTGTTTCAAAGTAAAGAAAAAAATATGGAATAATTAAGCTACAGTAATCACAATAGTAGTTAACCAGGGAAGTATAGAGAAGGAAAGAAAGATGGTTCATTTTATTTTAAATACTTCTATATGCTTTGAAATGTTAAAAGTAGTATTTTATAATTCAAATAACTGAAGAAAAAATCTGATATTAAAAAAAAATGAGGCCTAAAGTTTGGCCTATAGCATCAGCAGGACATGCACCTAAGATTTATAACTAATTATAGACCATGGAAATTTCATGGGGATTATTAACAATGACAAGTCAAGCTTAGACAGAGAGGAAATGATATTAATGCCATTGTCAGAGTGAGTGTATTCACAAAATTACTTATTTCTCTACATATTAAGGACAGCAGTTTTTGACTGAAGTCAAATTGTTGAACATTCCTGGTTATAAACATTTTCACACTCAGGACTTAGAATTCTCTGGTAAAGCAGATATTTTTAGGGCTTCCTAGAAATAAAAATAAGTATTAGACTAAGATGACAGGAATCAAGGAATTATATATCCCTCAAAGTGAAGTTTTGATGTTGAAAAAGGATCTGTGTTTTTATCATCTATTAACAGACTTTCTCTCCTATTTCATTTGTATTGATATCCTAGGTATCACCTCTTGGAAGAAAGAAGTGGACTGTGAGTTCCCTAGCTACTATGTGTTTGGAGAGGACCATAGCTTCCAGTTATCTTTATATAAAAGGGAGGTTCACATGACTTTGGAGTTGGGTTCTGAGGGCAGATCTGTGTTTAAATCGTGGCCTGCCACTTTCTCTGACTTGAACTGTAACAAGTATTTTTTCATCTAGCAGGGATGTCCAAACTTTTGGCTTCCCCAGGCCACATGGAAGAAGAATTTTCTTGGGCCTCATATAAAATACACTAACGCTAATGATAGTTGATGAACTTAAAAAAAAAAAAAAAAAAAAAGAAAGAAAGAAAAAGAAAAAAAATTGCAAAAAAAATCTTCTAATATTTTAAGAAAGTTTATGAATTTGTGTTGGGCCCCATTCAAAGCTGTCCTGGGCCTAATGTGGCCCATGGGCCACAGGTTAGACAAGCTTAAATAGTAATAGTATCTCTGTTTCAGAGGACCATGAAGAGGAGTAAATGAGATAATGAGATTATCTCAGTACTAGCTCATTTACATAGTCAATGTTGATTAGTGGGAGCTGCAGTTGTTGCTGTGAAATCCAGCAGCCCTGACAGAAGCAAGTGGGCCAAGTTTGCTTTCAGTGTCTGCAGCCTCTCCTTTCTCTGTTCTTCCAGACAGTCTCTCTCTTCCAAACCCCAGCGCTCCTAGCTATATGACTTCTCTCTTTCACTTACATAAACAAGAAAGCATCTGATATCTTCCTTTATGCTCTGTGCAACCTTTGTTCTCATACTTGCTGAAAATTTGCATTTTAACCTGTCTTACTCTAAAATTTGACTTTGTCTCAGACAATGCTGGAGTCAGACAGGTCTGGGTTCCAATCGTGGACCTGGGCCTCACTGTGTGACCTCAGGCAAGTCATTTAACCTCTCTGAGCTTCATCTGTAAAAGAGCACAAGAATACCTACTGCATAATGGCATCGCAAGGATTAAGTATAATGCATATTACTCATAGAGGTAATGATGATTCAGGTTCTGAAGGCTACCACCAAGGACAGGCTTGCTTTAGTCATCTAGGGTAAGATGAGCATGTAACTGATACAGAAGGGACAGTTTGGTACCTCAACCGAATTCTTCTCACCTCCATTGCTCAACTTTAACCTCTTTCTTAATATCCCTTTGCCCTTACATTCATTCAATAAATACTTTTTTTGTGTCTGGCACTGTAATTTAAGTTGGACTTCAGTAATAAACAAAGTATGCCAGATGTTGCCAACTGTTATTCATACTTATCCCTTCTGCTTCTATGCCACCATCTCCAGCCTGGATCTCTCCTGCCCAGAAAGTTTCTTAATCTCCTGGCTATTTCAAGCCTCTCCAGCACACTGAATTAATAGTGAGAGTATGGGTGTGGGCATGAAGAAATGAGGTAAATGAGAAATCTATGGGACTGAAATATATCAATAAGATTTAGAAAACTTCAACCCTGTAACATGGCAAAGAGATCACAGTCACCAACAGTGAGATTCAGCACCTCATCTTTTGAAATACAACTCCATGTGTGTGTTGCTGCTTCCCTGCAGCGCATTAATAATTGTGTGGTATGATACTCAGCTCACATTTTTAATAGAACACTCACAAATGCCTTTGTTAAAGAAAATTCACTTGGGGCATAAGACTACTGAATCCTAGTCCTAAACCATCAGTGCAGTTACTTAAGTGTGATCTTGGGCAAATCTTGGGACCCAGTTTGTTACATCATTTTTATTTAAAATTATATATACTATGGTTTTAACATATTACCATCAATTCTTTGAAACTCCTCTCTCTAGAAAACAGAGCTTAATTTTCTTCTCCTTGAATGTGGGCTGGACTTAGTGACTCACTTCTAATGAACAGAGTATGAAAAGGGAAACATAGTTTACAATGGACAGACCTGAAAAGCATCATCTTAACCAAGTAACCAAGATCAGTATCACCAGTAATAAATCATGTTATAACATGGGTTCCCTGACGGAACGCAATAAGAATCTCTTTGTGATTCTTCCACCAAATCAGCAATCTCAGTCCATTCCTAAAAAAAAAAACCAAAAAATCCCAGGAACATTCTACAAAATACCTGACTACATTCTTCAAAAGTGTCAAGGTCATGAAAGACAAGGAAAGACTATAGAACTCTTAGAGATTGGAAGAGACTGAGGAGACAAGACAACTAAATACAATGCGGGGTCCTGAGTTGGATCCTGGTACAGAAAAAGGTCATTAGTGGAAAAACTGAGGAAAGCTCTAGTTTAATTAAGATGTAGCATTGTACCAACACTAATTTCATAGTTTTGACCACTACACAATAGTTACATAAGATGTTAATGTTAACATGAGAGAAAAGTTAGGTGGACCACGGTTGCTCTTGAGGAAATAGAAGGCAGAGAATGGATCTGGAGAGACAAAATAGTCAAGTTCAGACAGACCTAAATAGCCCCACTCCAAGCAACCTAAAAGAGGGATCGGTGATTACTTTCAGTCCTAAGTATGAATCCCTCTGAGAAAGCATGGGTATCATTCTTATGAAACCTTGATAATTAAGGTAAGACATTTTGAATAGTTTATTTGAAAAACTCAGAATTACAGAATGCAAACTTCTGTAATCTTTTCTGTGAGTAAACATCGTTTTTAAAATAAGGTTGTTTTGATGATCTCTCATCTTGTGGGAAAAAAGCAAAAATGTAACTGTGATATCTACCCACTGTTACAAGAACTATGTGTTTTAAGGGGGAAACAGCTCCTAAATCTCAAGTTAATATAAAAACATAGTATTGATATTGCTGTGATTGCATATAAGACAATAATTTAGAGACAAGCAAAAGGACACAGAGAAAAAGATATATAAGAATACCAATGAATTTTTTTTATTAAAAAGATAAAGTTAACCAAAAGTTGTAGAGTTCATTGTGAAAATTAGGTTCACTATAAACATGTAATGCCTGTCATATCTACAGTGAATTGTTTAGATAATGTTTTACCTTTAATTATATAGCACATAATGTTAAGGACAGTTTTAAGAATACTTTCCTTTGCTTTTTTCTTCAGATATTGGCCCTTTATCTCAGTTACTACCTTTCAAATCATCTCTTGGAGCACAAAGTAATAGGTCTGACCTAGAGGTAAATATACTGTTATCACTAAAAAGATATCTCTGTACATCTCACAACTGGAAACGTGCCCTCATGACAAGGAATAAATCATGTAATTCTGTGGACTGAAACTATAGAGTATACACAGAGTTGGCTCAGTGATCAAAAGGTAACAAAACAAAGCAGAGGTTGGGGTGCTCAACATAGTGTCAAGACTACAATTCAAGAAAAGATGGAGTAATAACTCCTGGTGAGGTGATAAATAGCTTATCCTGGTAATGGATTCTGCTGATGAATGTCTTAGCATTCACACCATGGTTTCCTCCTCTGCTGCAAAATTGAATGCAGAGGAACTAGCCTTGGAGAGTTCACAAAGCATCAGTATGCTTTATTTAGTTGTAAAGCAGACAAACTGAACTCTTTTCTGAGAAATCCGATTCTGCTTTTGAATCTACTTGTCTGACCCTGAATTTCAAAGTCTGAAGATGTCAGGTAGTAGATGGCTTTGATACAGACTTAATGCTAATCACTTGAATGGGCCAAGAAATGGCAGAGATGCCCTTTAAAAGCAATACATTTATTTTGATCCAGTCAGTCTATTAAATGTGTATTGAGTTATGAAGAGAAAGTCTGGATTTAATGAGATCTTCTGTTGAACATGAGCAGCTAAGATTTGTAAAAAAGATTATTTATAGGATAGAAAAGGGACTGACCAATGGCAATTCAACCTCTACAAAAATTAAGCCCTTGATTGATACTTTCCCCTTAAAAATAAACACAAACAAACAAACAAAAACCCAAAACAAAAATATGAAACAGAAGTCACATGGCTTGCTGTACCGCACCCCCACCCCCACCCCCAGAGTTACAGCTGTTAATGGATCAGAAAACTTTTGGGAACTCTAACTCCCTATCTAATAGTATTGTCCACCATTTTCATTTAAAAGGGAATGAAGCACAACTCAAGATTTGCAGTGGAAGAGGTCAATGCAACACCAAAAATCACACCTGCCAAAAGAGCTTCTTTGAACTTGACATTCAGAGGTGCCACAGATACAACATCGAACCTTTTGAATAATCCTCAGGGAAGGTATTGCCAAATAAACTTTAGATCTCACTTTAAAAGCTGGAAATTGGAGGAGCCAGGATGGCTCAGTGGGTTGAGTGCTCGCTTTACTGCCCTGTGGACCAAGGATCGAGTCCTGGCCCCTGGTCTGTGTGGACCCATATGTTGAGCTGGTGCATGCTTCCCATGCGGAAGGCCCCCAGTTTGTTTCTCACCCCCTGGTTCAGCCCCTGGCTCGAGGGCGCATGCCTCCCATCTGAGAGGCCTCCTGGCCCAGTTCCCACCCTGCGCGTCCCCTGCCCAGCTGTGTAGAAGAAGACCATATGGGAAAAAAACTGATATTTAGCTGTGGAGACTTCTCTGGGCCCTCCCCTTTCCCTCTGTTTCTCTCTGTCTCTGTCTCTGTCAAAAAAAAAATCTGGAAATTATTAAGTCTTATAGAAATCATGGGAAAGTTTCTCTTTCTGTTATAAGTGGAAAAAAATTTCTTCTTCAATCACCAAGAAGGACGTAGTAGTGTAATCATATCTCTGCATACAATGCTCAACCCCAAGAAGTAATTCATTGTGAGGTTTCTACTAACAGGAGGTTATAGCCACCTAATGCTAATTCCCCACATCTGGCAATTTATGTTAAAGCTTTGTGTTTCTCCCTCCCTCTCTCTTTCTCTCTCTCTCTCTCTCTCTCTCCCTCCCTCTCTCTCTCTCTCTCTTCTTTTCTTTTTTCTTTCTCTTTTTTTTTTTTTTTAGTCTCATGAGAAAAACAATGACATAGGGGTCGCTATATAAGTTTAAGGCCTAGAGCACAATGGTTTGATTTACACTTGTGAAATGATTACCACAATAAGTTCATCTAACATCCATCTCAAAAAGTGGATGAAAGAAAACCCCAGTTTTCCTCTATGATTTTCCCCCCAAGAAGCAGAGAAAACCAGTCAACTATGAAACAGATTTTTAAAAGTTGTAAAGCCTTCATGGTAAGATGTTTTTACCTGAACACTGACCACCATGACCAAAGATGTGGCCATGGTAACTGCAAAAGACTGGTAGTCAGCAATGTGCTGCCCATCAGCTCCAACCATGTTGTAAAAGGCCCCATAGGGGATGAAGAAAAGGGTTAAGGAGGTGTAGATTCCATGTGCCATGCAGATGAAAAATTTATGCTTGTTAAAAAGTAGATTCAGCTGTCCAGGTTTGTAGAGCTGGGGACAGTCCATGCTGTTCTGGTCATTCACATCCTGTCAACAGAGTGTTATTTCAGTGGAGGAGGCTTGAGGAGGAGAAGTCAGAAAGGCTCTGAATTCCCTACCTCCAGAAATAGCAAGTGCATGTCTAAGCATGCCCTCATATGCACTACTCATCTTGTTTTCATTCCCACAATAACCCAGAGGATACAAAAATGATCCCTGTTTTATAAAGGAGGAGCTTGAGTCTCCAAGTTACACAGCTCTTATAGCAGAACCAGAACATGACTTGCAGATATTTGGCTTCAAATTGACGTTTGTTTCCTATACTCTCCTGTAGCTGCTCTCAAGCTCCCAGAATTCTAGTATATCATTTGCAGTCAATGAACCCAGGGGGTTAACTGCCAAGGCAGTAAGTGGTAGTGACTAGGTGATGGCAGCAGAGAGCTGCAGGGTTGGAACTGGTCAATCAGCGTTTCCAACTTTCAGGGGGAGTGGGAGTGGGAAGAGGGGAACAGGGAAAGGGAGAAATCGCATGTGAGATTCCAAGTGGGAAGGGAACTGAGCCTGAAGAGCTGAGTGTTCCACACAGTGAGGATTCCAGTGGTAGTTACCTGATGTTTAGGACAAAAAAATTTCAACTGAATGAGAAGGCATCAAGTTTGGACCCAACAGGGTTCCTGGGAGAAACTAAAACAGTGTTTGCCAAACTTAATGTGCACACATGTCACCTGGAGAGCAGGTTATGATGTAGTAAGTCTGGAGTGGAGCCTGAGGCTCTGCATTTCCAACCAGCTCCAAAGTAATGCTGCTGACCACATTGTGAGTGCCAAAGCCAAATGTCAAAGCCAAAAAGGAAGGCAAGAACTGATACCTGGGGACATCAGAAGATCGTGTGTGGAGGAGAAGCAACTGAAGAGGAAGGAACATAGGCATGAACTCTGGGGGCAGATCAAGTTTCCCTTAGTACTTGTGGAATGCCTGGGTCTTGCTAAATGTGGTCTGAAGAACACTGACATATTTTCTTCAGAAAGTTCTATTTTGAGATATGTTGGGTGCTTGTTTTCCCAGTGCAATGACTCATGGTTTTATGTGTACAGACTTTGTAACCAGACAATCCTGAGTTCAAACCCCAGCTCTGCAGCTTAGCAGATATGTAGTCTTAGACCTGTTATTAAACCGGTCAGAGCCTCAGTTTCCTCATCTACAGAAATGCTAACAATAGTACCTCCTTCATAGGACTCCTGACATGATTAAATAGGTATGTATTTAGCACACCATGAGTAATAAAGAGCAGATGCTTCTATAAATAGTAACAAATAAAATAATGATCATAATAATAAAACTAGTGGTGGCATAGCAACCTCTGAGTCAAGTGGCCTGATCCTAAGCTGAGTTCTATCATTTATTGGCCCATATGGTTTTAGGGTGGTGAGTTGAACCTCTGAGCTTTGGCTTCCTCCTGATAAAATGAGTGATGTGTAGGTGATTGCTGCGGTCTTTCCAGCATAGCATTCCACGATCCTGTGATCAGTTTACAGACCAAAGCTGACAAAGCAAGAAAGGAAAGGAGCAGACACCAACTGGATGGCAATAGGGGTCTTGTTATATATTTTTTTTCAAATTGCACAATAACCACCTAGTCCCAGAAACTGTTTTATTTTTATTTTATTCCACATTCTGGGCAGATACAAAGCACTAAGACAAGAATCACTTGTCAACACAGGCACTTTGAAATACATGTGCTTAAATCCTTTACATCTGAGGCCTTTTGGAGTCTATTACTTTGTGTACAATTCCATAAAATATGCCATTCACACCTTGCATTTTTTACATATGAAAAGTGAAACTTATAACTGCTTCAAAGCCACAAAATGAGAGAGTAGAGTGAGCTCATAGTGTGAGGATTTATATTTTGCAACAGATGGTTTCTGACCAGAAAATCAGGCCTACAAACAAGTCTAGAAGAAAATCTGGTCTCCTTAAATATATGTCAAAAAAAAACTTTTTTTTTCAAATACTACATTCTAATTGTGCCATGGAAAGTCCTCTGGCTAGCCTTCCACTTCCCCATAGGCAGCCAGACATTCCCCTCATCAGGAAATGCCTTCCAAGGCTCTGAGTGTGCCAAGGAGCCACCATTTTTGTAATTGATCCCCTCCTGCCTCAAGCATGTTGAGATAAACAAAAGACTGCACTCCTTCTCTCCAAGGCTGTGGGGCTTGAGTCTTCCTCTCAACGGGAGGGCACTCTGCTGGCCTGTCATTCCTGTCCTGAGCTGTGCTGGCCAAGAAGTCTCACTGCAGATGCTGGCTTTCTATACCCACCATGATTTTCGCTCTGTCACTCATGGTTCTCTGCCCTCTCAGAGGCTAATACAGCACTTCCCAGTGTGTGAACCACAGGGCCCTAGTCCTGAGGCTTATTAATAAGTGAAATTAATATGAAAAATCAATAAGTAAAAGTATAGTCACATGAGTTCGGGAAGTGCTGAGCTAAAATGAAGTCACAGAGACTATTTCCTGCAGGCTGTCTCAGGGCCTTCCAAGCAATGATGCAGGGTATGACTCTGTAAGAGGAAAGCAGCTAACCTGATCAGAGAAGCCTTTGCGGGTGGTAGGGGAGCTGAAGGAGTTTTGATCCATGCACTACCTAGTTAAAAACTAAACTCCTAAGACTCTTCCCATGACTTGTGTTTTCTACTTACAAGTTAGAATCAATCAAAAGGCAGTGACATGGGAAGCTGGGATGGCTCAGTGGGTTAAGCACTCACTTTGCAACCCTGGGGACTGAGGATCGAATCCCAACCCTAACCCATGTGAAACCATATGCTGAACTGGGGTGCGCTTCCTATGTGGGAGGCCCCCAGTTCTGTTCCTGCCCTGTGCAGCCCCCACCTACCAGTGTGGAACAAAACCATGTTGAAAACTGATGATGTACAACTATGGAGATTGCTCTGGGCCCTCCCCCTTCTCTCTGCCTCTCTCTGTCTCTCTCTATCTGTCTTTGTCTCTGTCAAAACCAATAAAAAAAATTTTTTAATTAAAAGAAAGATTTATTTAAAAAAAAATGACAGTAACAGATCAAAATAAGTTGTAAGGATAGAGAAAAACACATACCTGGTCAAAAATTCCCATGGCTAAAACAGGCAGTGATGTATAGACAATGTTGAAAAGGGTAATGAACCACTGGTCATAGACAGTCTGAAAAGAAATAACTCATTAGTGAGAAACACCATCCATAGGAGTGAGAATATTCACCTGTTAGTTCTTGCATTAGATGTCTCAATTTCTTGAGGTGGGTGCAAAGTTCAGGTTTAAAGTCAGACAGACATGAATTCTCCACCCAGGTGCTGTCTCTTATTAGCTCTTCTGCCTTAGTGGGATATTAGATCTCTCTAAATTTTCAATTTTTCATATTAAAATGAAGCCATACTCTTCTCACAGAGTTACAATGGGGAAGAAAAGAAATCACCTAACACAACACTGGACACACACAAGGCCCTGGACCCTTGTGGTGGACTGTTATTTCATTCTTCAGGTTTTCAATGGCTTCTAATGTGTCCAGTGATCTAAAGTAAATGATCTACAAATGATCCACTAAAATCTTCAAAGGGAGATGCAGAAGTTCACCTGTCAGCTCTATCCTATGTTCAAATGGAGAGTTTTTTTCTTGGGAACGGTTTAGAGCAAGGTGAGTATGGAGCTAGGTGCTCAGAATACTGGGTATAAACAAGTAAGATATAAAATTATCCCCTCACACCTATATAAAGTACTTCCTTGCATGAGCCTCACTAAAAGTCAATGAGACCTATCCCCATATTGTTAATGAGTACACAGAGATATAGAAACAGAATCTTTCTGAGTTACAGAGCTTAACACAGACAAAGGCAAAAATTAAAACCTATGTTTGTTCTACCACTCTAATATCATAAATTCATTCACACATTCATTCAATAAGTATCCATCAAGAAACCACTATGTGCCACTAAGCAATGGTAATTCAACATGATCGTTTAGATAAAAATTCCTAATGAAATTTTCAATCTAATGATGGCAGGAAACATACAAGGACAGTCCAGAAAGTATCCAAACATGTAACCATTTTTGTTATATTGACAATAGCTGGACTTTTTTCAGACAGCCCTCGTATTATGTACATGGGGAGAGTAAGTGAGTTAGAAGGTAACAACTACCAGGGAGAAAATGGGGATAGAAAATAAGGGATGGCTTTCATTATAATAAGGTGATTGGAGAGGGTTTCACTGAGAAGTGACATTGGAGAATATGTATGCAACAAGGGTTGGTATGCAACCCTCCAAAATTACAGACCAGAGTAGTATCTTTAACAGGGTTCCACATGCCAATTCCTATTGACCCAGAGTCAGTCAGAACTGCAGCTGTCTCCCTCTTCCTTCTGATGAGTGAATACATTCAGAAACTCTACTCCTACATGTATCAGTTCAGAGTATCTGCCTTCATGTATCAGGAGACATATGAAAATGCTCATTATAGTATTGGTTGGAATAGCTCCAACCAGAAACGATATCCATCAGGCATGGAGTGGAGGAAGACCCTGGAGTACTATATTGATATAAAAGAATGCTACAGAATAATGAAAAGCAAGAAATCACAGCTATAACCAAAACCACAAATGAATCAAAGATATAAATAAGATGGAGCAAAAGAAGCCAGGCCAAAAAAAAATATATATATATGATTCAATTCCAGTAAAGTTAACAAATGTGCCTAGCTAGTCCATGTTACATTGAGATTAATACTTATGTGGTAAAATTAAAAGACAAAGCAACGAAGCAATTATAAAATGTTAGGGTAATAGTTACCTCTAGAGTTGGAAAAAAAGGGGTGGCTAAAAACAGGCAAGGGGAGCTGGGAGTTTGACAACACTGGATCATAGTGACATGGGTGTTCATTTTGCAAATTTGTTAAGCTGACATTCATGTATTAGGTACTTTTTGTAGATCTGTTATATTTTACAATAAAAAAAGGAAACGTGACCTTTTTAAATCATAGTCTTGCAAAACCTTGGACACGGGGAGGATTTTTAAAATCCTGATGCCCATGCCACAGCGCAGACCAATTAAATTCGTATTTTGAGGGGTAAGATGATCCAGGAATCCATAGTTTTAAAAATCCCCCAAGTAAATAATTCAAACTGTGAAGCCAAGATTGAGAACTTGATTCACCCCCATCCAAAAATAAAAAAGCAATCATTGACACAAATTCTCAACTTTGATGATGATATCTGACTTTCATTTTTTAAATATATTGATTCATTTCATGATTGCAGTTTGGAAAATATAAGACGGGGAAAGCAGTTAAAATGAAGTCTTGTAGCCCTGGGCAGAACCTGGTGCTGTCAAATCACATATTCTTCCTCCAGCTCATCTACCACCCAACTTTCACTTGTGGAGAAGAGATGATTTCAGGTATTAGGAACAACAACAACAAAAAAGAATCTGGGAAATTATGACCTGCTAAACTGTAAGTAGCTGATGGCCTGGCATAAACTACCCCCATCATCACAAACTGGCTAGCACTAAAACCAATTATTTGCCAGCAGCACTTGTATATTGGCACTAGGATTTGAAACTTCATTTCACAACTGCAGCAAGAAAGGACAGGAAGGGAACATCAGTGAGAACAAAGCTTAAATGAGTTTTTGCGATTTCTTGGAAGAGTTTGTACTGCCACTCAAAATCACAATAAGAAAAGGAAAATTAGTTGGTATTTACTGAATGTCTACTGTGTATCAGGCACTAGTTTAAGGACTTTGCATATATTGACTCATGAAATCCTCACAACCCTATGAAGTCACTGTTATTAACAGCCCTCAAATTACAGATGGGGAAAGTGAGTTCCATCAAGGTTAGGAGATTGCCTATGTTATACATTGACCAAAGATTTTCATAGTGTGGTCTAGGGAAACTTTAAGAAATCAATGATGTCAAAACCTTTTTTTAAGATTTATTTCATTGTTTGAGAGAAGGTGGAGAGAGAAAGAGAGAGAGAGAGAAGGGGGTGGGGGGTCCAGAGTCTCCACAGTTGTACATCATTAGTTGTGACATGGTTTCATTCCACACAAGTGGATGTGGGGCTGTGTAGGACAGGAACCAAACTGGGAGCCTCCTGCATCAGAGATAAGAACTTTCATCACCATCTCAGCAGTTGCCAGTTGTACCGCAGTTCAGCATATGGGTTTGCATGGGCTGGGGACAGAATTCAAGCCCTGGACCTCGCAGTTGCAAGGCAAGTGATCAACCTGTTGAGCTATCCCAGCATCCCTCAAAACTATTTTCACAATGATACAA
Organism: Craseonycteris thonglongyai; assembly: GCA_004027555.1. Taxonomy (NCBI): domain Eukaryota; kingdom Metazoa; phylum Chordata; class Mammalia; order Chiroptera; family Craseonycteridae; genus Craseonycteris; species Craseonycteris thonglongyai. The sequence continues at coordinate 23,261 of PVKE010010621.1, read as the reverse complement.
AAAGTTACTTATTTGCCCTTTTCACTCTCATTCTCACATGAATGTATATGACTTCTGATAGCACAACCAACTACTAATAAATGCAGAAGCCGATATGAGAGCCCAGTTGCCTCCTATTGTGCCAAATAGTAAGAGAATAAGTATTAAAAATGACACTCTTTTTATTAACTTATTTTTAATTATGGAAAATACAATCCTTCCCCCCCTCCCCCCATTATATGTGATTTAGGTAAACATTCTGAGTTCATTTTTCCTAATGACTTAGTAAATGAATTTAAAATTCTTTATTTTAATTTCTAATGTGATATATATTAATAGATAGGGTCTGGAGGTTGTAAAGTTTGGGAACTGCTGGCCTAGTAAGTGTTTAGGACCAAGTTCTAGCCCTGGTATCCTGACCTCCACTTCCCAGCAGGAACCGTTGCATGAAACCACCTCTCTCAATCAGTAGTATCATTTGGCAGTTTCTTTTAAGACCTTTTCCCCACATTGACTTCACCTCACTGCATGCATTCTCTCCCTTGCTCACTGAGCTTCAGCTTCATTGTGTGTCTTTCTCTAATTTACCAGACTCATTTCCACCTCAGGACATTTGCACATGCTATGCCCTCTTCCTGAAACCTCAGGCTGTTCATATGAAACTTTCTTTCTTTCTTTCTTTCTTTTTTTTTAAAGATTTATTTTATTGATTTTTGACAGAGAGAAACAGAGACAGAGAGAAGCGGGGAGGACCCAGAGCAGTCTCCATAGTTGACATTAGTTTTCCATATAGTTTCACTCCACAGGTGGGCACAGGGCTGCACAGGGCAGGAACTGGGCCAGGAGCCTCCACATAGGTCCCGGCAAGAACTGAACTTGGGGCACACCCCAGCTCAGCATATGGGTCCGCATGGGTGGTGGCTGGGATTCAATCCTTGGTCCCCGGGGCTTCAAAGCGAGCACTCAAACCGCTGAGCCATCCCAGCTTCCCCTGAAACTTTATTTCTAAACACTCAGAACACAACTCCAGTGTTATCTTTTCAATGAGTCCTTCTACATTATCCAATTCTCTCATAATAACAATTCTGAATTTATCTTACTGATTTGCTCCTTTATCTGTCTTCATCCTACTACAGGGGTCTCCAAACTACGGCCCGCGGGCCGGATGCAGCCCGTGAGGCCCTCTCATCCGGCCCATGGAGACCTTTTAATCTGAATAAAATAATATTAAATAAATAATTGAAAACAACATCTATGTTTTGATTCTTTTTTATTTGGACCTTGAGTGTGTAGTCGGCCCCCAAACTGCTGGTTGATAGTTAATGCGACCCGCGGGCTGAAAAGTTTGGAGACCCCTGTACTAGAAGATAATCTCCATGAAACAGAGACTTTTCACAACTACTATCTAACGACTACAGCAGTGTCTAGCCAATGATAGATGCTCTATAAATATTTGTTATTTTACAACATTTTATAAATGTGCTACTAGACATTTTCCCCCAAAATGTGCCAGGGGGGTCCTCAAACTCAGTATGGGTAGACCTGAACTCATTCTTATACCTCTTTAACTAGACCTACCTCCATCTCTATGTGATTTTGTAATATCACTACATCTATCCCAGAACCCAAGTCAGAAATCTGATATTTCTCCCTCACTCCAACACCCCACATCAAATTAATCACCAAATCCCACTGATTTAATCATGCCAGATGACTTGTGTTCCTGCCCAAGCCACTCTTCACTCGGTGACTCTCCTCTTGTTGTCCCCTCTGCTGGCCTTCTCAGCCTCTTACTGCTCACCTGCTTAACTATCACGGATTCTTGAAGGGTCGGCCCAGGGACAGGTCTTCCTTTTGTGCCTTGCCTACTCCTACCCTCCAGGGTTGAGTTCCAGCCAATTCTTGGTAGTCACATGACACTCCATACCTCACTGCTCCATAACTGTCAACTTACAATTATTTATGTGCCAGTTCCCAGTACTACCTCGACTAGATTGTGAACTCCTTGGGAACAGGTCATATGATTTAGTTATCTGTCTGGGCCCAAGAACCTAACTCAGTGCATGGCATGTGGGCGTGTGGTAATAAGTATTCAATGAAAGGAAGTTAATGTCTTAAGGGTCAAGATGTGGAGTCAGAAGACAGACCAAACGTGCTTGAGTAAGATATTCAATCTGAGTCTTAGTTTCCTTGGCTATAAAACGGGAATTTGACGAAATAAGTAAATGCCAATTCAGCAGCCCCTGACAGATAGTGAGTGCTCAGTAAGTGAGCACCTTTATTATTGAAGTAAGGAAAGCAGGGAGGGAAGGGAAGGAGGAAGAGAAGAAAGCAAGAAAGAAGGCAGGGAAGGAGGGAGGAAAGGCAGGAGGGAGGGAAAGGGAAAGAAGAAGGGAGTGAGGAAGGAGCATGCAAGGATCCATGCTTTAACTGGTGTGTTAATGGGTTAATAAAAACTATATTTTTTCACTATTTATACATTTTTGTGAAAAATGCAATTCTTTATTACTACAACTAAACTTAGATCTTTATTTCTATAATAAACTACTGTATTAATGAAATCCATACAAAATTAAAACAAGATTTAAAGAAAACTAAATACCTTGATATAACTAAGCACTTTTCTCATGAATACTTAATTACATCAATCATTGCTTACTCTAGTTCTAGTTTTGCCTCAGGCTCTACTAAAATGTGTCCATCTGAGTCATTCACCTTAGAAAAACACCTTTTCTAGTTATGTGCATTAGCTCAGCACAGTTTAGGCTTTAGTAACTTCTACAAAAATTAAAGTCACAAGCAGTATTTCTTCTACAATGAGCTTCTTCCTCCCTTTGCAAGAGATCTCCACCTACCCAAACAGTAATCCTAGTAAATGACCCACTTCTCCTTAAGAACCTAGATACCCGCTGAAAAATGGTAAGGCCACCTCAGGTGACTAGGACCAGTGGAGGGGAGCACACTAGCCCAGATCTTTCTTCCCTTCCAGGTACACTCAAGCTCTCCACCACCTCCACTATTGGCCCCAACAAACATACATACACATACACACACATGTACTAAGGCAAGCACGTACTGTGTGCACATGTGAGTTGACCAAGTGTCCCAAAGAGATGGGAGAAGTGGAGGAAAAAGAAGGAATGATTCCTCTAGCACAGCAGTGTCCAATCTTTTTCCACAAAGCTATCCTAGGCCACAGGTTAGACATACCTGATCTAGAGTCTGGTGTGAGAAGCATTCTGGCCTGAGACTAGACCAGTCTAATGGTCTGACATTCTGATTTTGGGTGATGAGAATTGTTTATATAAGCAAGGGACCCTCTTTCTATAATATTTATTATATAAAAAGTATTTAAGTAATAAATATTAAACACAATTTTCTCTAGGGCCCCCATACTCGTAGGGGCAATCCTACCTCCACTACTTCCAAACTTTCTGTTCCCCATCTCCAATGTTCTGAATAAGAGAGAAAAGCCATGTTCCTGTAAGAGGCCACTAGTCTTCTAGGAACCCTGTAAGTGTCTTTTCACAGAGCAGAAAAAAAGACAGAGGATAGTTTTCCATTTTTAAAACTTCACTGTTTTTCTATTTAAGGAAAGCTCCTCCTTGCTCCCTTCTTTGTGGGAGCAATTCCTTAACCTTATACCATTTTATATAGAGTAAAAATACTCCAACTACAAGTTATAATCTAAAAGTTTGGGGAATGCAAACTCTGTGACTTATAGAATACCACATTTAAATAAACCTTAATAAGGCTCGTAGATAGTTACTAAGGGCGTTCTACTCTGAGACCATTGGCTTAGCTTCTTGTTCAAATAACAGGATGAACTACCTCTTTGGAGACATGTATCCCCCTTTTGATGTACATTGCAGGGGAAAATTATATAATAATATGTATATCTTTTTCCTTTTTGGCCTTAAAAAACATTTGTCATTTAAAGAAAACACATTTTGGAATAAATATGAGATGCTCAGCCTCAGCACATCTGTTACTGATTTGTGTAATTAGCAGGAACCCACGAGCAGGATCCAGGACTGGCCTAGCCTGAGCACCCACCCCTCCCTAGGCTTTCCACGGAGCCCATCTGGAAAGTGAGGGGAGAACCCCAGTGCCAGGCTGAGATGGGCTCACAGGTAACCAAGGTGATGAAGTCATCAAAGCCTTGAGCTTAGCTGCACTCATGCTCGTCACTTTCCAAAGTTTTCATTTTGAGTTTTCTTACATTGTTTGTCAGAACTTAAGTTTTTCTGGCCTTGACAACATAATTGTTTCCATATCACAGCAGAATTAAAAAAAAACAAAAAAACCCATACGCAGCTCTGTATCTCACTGACAATGATAAATTGTCATCAGATAATATCATCTCACAACTACACGGTGCCAGTAGTTGCATAGTTTTAAACACAAATTTCCTAAATAGGGCCTCAACCAAGGTCCTTCTCTCTCTCTCTCTCTCTCTCTCTCTCTCTCTCTCTCTCTTGCTAGCTAGTTATTTATTTATTTATTCACTCTATACCTGATGGGGAAAGGCTCATCTTTATTAAAAATCCTGAGGGCACAGAGTGCTTTTAAAATAGGTTACATGTACAAATAGTGCACACAAACCCACAGTGGGCTCCATGAAAATCTCGTGAGCTATAATAACAGATTAAGGATGAGGCACATCACCATAGACTTATTTGACCTTTTTCCAAACCTCTCTGATCGAGAAACCTGGCTGGAAATCTCATCAGGACAAATTATATTTAAATTGCCTCTCAGTAGCAGTTTGGTTGGAGTGTTTGCAGGCAGAAGGTGGCCTCAAGCTTCCAGATGATTCCAGGAGGCAGTTTGCCTAGTGACAGGCTTGGTCTTTTGAAGGGCCTAAGCCCTAAGGTCTCTAGGAGTTACCCCGAAGACAATAGCTCTTTCTCAATAAAGTAGTTCATTTCCTCCCCACCAATAGTCATCTTGTACTGAGTGTTTCTGGATGTTTCTCTTTTGTTTTATTTCTTTAAGGTTTACTTTTATTGTTTTTGACAGAGAGAGAGACAGAGAGACGCAGAGAGAAGGAGGAGGGCCCAGAGCAGTCTCCACAGTTGCACGTCACTGGTTTTCTACACAGTTTCACTCCACAGGTGGGCACGGGGCTGCATAGGGCATAAACTGGGCCGGGGACCTCCCACGTGGAGCTCTCCCTGGTGAGAACCGAACTGGGGCACACCCCAGTTCAGAATATGAGTCCGTATGAGCCGGGGCTGGGATTTGATCCTCAGATCCCAGCACTGCAAGACAAGTGCTCAACCCACTGAGCTCTCGGCATCCCCTGGATGTTTCTTTTTTAGACTCAAGATAAAGCAGACATTTGCCTGGTTAAAGGTTGTGTGAAGACAGTTTAAAAACAGTACAAAGGGGAAACCAGGATGGTTCAGTGTGTTAAGCACTCGCTTTGCAGCCCTGGGGACCAAGGATCAAATTCCAGCCCTGGCCCGTGCAGACCCATGTGCTGAACCGGGGTGCTTCTCTTGCAGGAGGTCCCCAGTTTAGTTCTCAACCCCCTCCACCTTGAGTTCAGCCCCTGGCTCGAGGGAGTGTGTCTCCCATGCAGGAGCCCCCCAGTTTGGTTCTTGCCCCCCAGTTAAGCCCCTGGCTTGAGGGGGTGTGCCTCCCACGCAGGAGGTCCCCAGCCTGGTTCCATCCCTGTGCGGCCCCCTCCCACCCGTGTGGAACAAAACCATGTTGAAAACTGATGATGTACAAGTATGGAGACTGCTCTGAGTCCTGCCCCTTTTCGCTATCTCTCTGTTTCTATCTCTCTCTCTCTGTCAAAAACAATAAAATAAATCTTTAAAAACAGTAAAAAATAATTTACATATATAGCAATTCTCTTTTCTAAGTCTGTGACAACTGGAGTGGTCATTTATCAATCAGAGTACATGGAGCACTGAAAAAAGAGTCAGAAGACTAGGGTTCCAGTCCCACCTTGCCTGCCAAGAATCCTTGCCTCTTGGAGGGCGCAGGTTCCTCCTCTCCAAAATGAAGGGCTGGGCTCGTTATCTCTGACATCCCCTAGCCCAGCAAAGATTCTAGATTTCAACAAAACATACACTTTTCAGTTTTGTTTTGTTTTATTTTGTTATCTTTTCTTTTCTGTGTCCCAGCCGTTTCTCTCAGGAAAGTCCACCCAGCACAGCAAGCAAAAGGACTCTCGTTCTTCCCAAGCAGATTCTTTCCTCATGTGTTCCAAAGCAATCACAACAGAGGCGCGGTACTGAAGCTAACCAGAAGAACGTCCACAAAACAAGCATAACCCAGCCTGTATCACATCATCATTCATCTGACGTGTCCTAAGTGCCTTCATCCCACAGACAAGGAATGATCCCACCCACTAGCCCTTCTGAGTCTCACACGCCACAGCTGGATCGCCTTACACATCTGCCCCAGCCCACCTACCGGGATGGGCACTGACTAGAATCTACTGGGGCGATCATCGGAGAGTAAGGGCCTGGAGGCAATTTACCAGGCTCTGAGAGACAGGCCAACGTAGTAAAGAAACAGCACATGTCACTTCATTAAGTAATTAAACTGGTGTTTTTAAAAGTCAACACTGTATGTAAGAAAGCACAATCTATTTACATTTGGTCAGATGTTTTCGGCTGCAGAGTGGTTTACTTCAAAGCAATCTGTGGAGAGGTGCAGGGAAGAAGTATTTAGATACTTATGAATCATACTGAGACTGGACAGAGTTGGCCCTAAGACATGGCTCATCCATGACAAATTTAATTTAAAAAAAAAAAAAAAAAAACTCTTGGTGGAAAAATGAGAAAAGTGACTTTGGAGTTAGTCCACATCAGTTGCACATTTATGAAAATAAAGTTGTTCTCGGGATGGAAGTTCCCTGAGGACAGGAATTGTATCCCTCTGGTGCATTCTGATGTCCCTAGAGGCCAGCAGAGCACTTGGCCCTAAACTGGCACTCTGTTTATTCTTGTTAAATGAAAGAGAATTCAAAGACTGTATACTCTGTGTTGGAAGATGTACGTGTGAGTCTCACTCCTGTCAGGATAGGAGAGACAAGTGACTGATGGTCAGGCCTACTCAGGAAGGGAAGGGCCTATAAACACATGCCTGCTATTACTGAAATCTTCTGAGCCCTAGAGTTTTTATTACTACCGGCTCCATTTCATCATGGAGCTTTCAATTCCATTGAAGCAATTTTGAAGCGTGATGGCATGAGTTAGAAGGACCTCAGACAGCCAACTTTCATTAACAGACTGGAAGTAAGCTGCTACCTAATGGGCTTTAGAGACTAAGAAAGCCTTGTCACCCAGTACGTGGCTTTAGAGGCCAAAGCCAGCCAAATTATCTCAATGGGGGAAAAAGTGGCTTCAAAACTGTCCCCTATTCAAAGATTCTCATTCTCTGAAGATGAGTGTCTCCCAAATATGTTGTTTTCTTTTTACTTGCCCCATTTACAACACATTGTCCTTAGAAAAACAAGCATAAGAAAAAAATGCCAATAGATTTTTCCGCTAAACCTGTTGCTAATCAGGACCTTCTAGTGGAAAACAAGGAATGGGAAAGAGACAATGATCCCAATTTCATACCCAAGTTGCCCTCACAGCCAGTTCTCAGTATCACTAATGCACCAGGCCACTCATGTTGGGTGGGGCTGAGAAACATCAGAATTTCCATCTTCATAGTGGAATAACACCTGTACTAGAAAACATTGCTTGCTGTACACAATGTCATTAAATAAGATTCCTCTTCAATGCCATGAGGTTTTTAAAAGGTGTTTCTGAATGAGTTGGTTTTAAATGGAATTTTAGAAATTAATAAGAGATGTCATATTAACTAATTGCTGGTCAGTTGGAACATGTTGAGGTGTGAGGGGAAGACTTTTCCTCTTTCTTCTCTACACTCCCATATCTTTACAAGCTAGCCTCTGAATCCCCACAGGTAGCTTGACTTTCAGGCCTCAGACCTCCACTTAATTTTGAAAACATTCATATAGTTACTTGAGATTAATTGAAGTCCTAAAGTTGTCCCAGATCCTCACACATTTCTCCTTTTACCATGCTCTCATATTACCCTGTTTCCCCGAAAATAAGACAGTGTCTTACCCTGTTTCCCCGAAAATAAGACAGTGTCTTATATTAATTTTTGCTCCCAAAGATGCACTAGGTCTTATTTTCGGGGGGATGCCTTATATGTATTTCAGTGAGAGGCAAAACTGTAAGTAGGTCTTATTTTCGGGGGATGTCTTACTTTCGGGGAAACATGGTAACATCAATTATATCACTTTAGTACTTCTATTGGACTTATTATATGCAATTCTTTATTTTCCCGAGGAGAAAACGAGTTCCAGGTGGGTAGAGACTTGTACTATTCATCACTTTGTTTTTCCTTCCCAAGATGGTAAAAAAAAAATAAAAAAATAGTATTCCTACTAGCAATTTGAAACTGTCATATGATTCATGGCCAAGGACAAGGAATAAATTATAACAATTTAAATGTTCATAAAATTGGAATAGTTAAATATTGGTAATAAATCCATATTTAAAAATGCCCTTAAGAAAAACATTTTTAAAGAATTTAAAATGAGAAATTTCTTTTTAAATAAGAAAGATACAAACGGCATGGTCTCAAATATGTAAAAGTTAATACATAGTCACATATAATTATTTTTATAATCAGAAAAAACCTCTGAGAATAGTGGAGAAGACTTTGCAGAAGGTTAACTGTAACCCATCCACACTTCAGCATATGGAACAGGGCTCTTTTGTCTCTTGGACTAGAGTTAATTAAGAAAATGCAAGTTTTTGATAGGATAAAAATAGCTTGTTGCTCTGAAGATAGTATTGTTAACATCTTTTTGTCCTTCATACATCTTACTGTCTCCGAAACATTGGAACTAGGATAAACGGCAGGTCAATTCTGGTTTTGAAACTGTCGTCATAGAGACATCCATTCCAGAATTTCCCAAAGTGGGTCCAGTGTGGCACCTGTTCTATAGGACATTATGCACGTTGCTTGGGGTGGAGGGGAAGGATGACAAAATAACAGGGTCTGTGCCAAATGAGTTTGGGTAATAATACCACATCTCATTGACTCAAAGACACTATATATTGTAAAAGACACCATTATCAATGCTAAGATTAGACCAAATGGGGAATCTAATAAAATTAGCAAAGGGCTGGATGCTTGGTGTGAGAATAAAGGAGAAATCTTTGTGCAGAAAGGGAAAGCAACAAAACATGACTGTCAACTTTGGTACTATTTTAACTAGAGGGAGAGACAAAAAGTTTTCTCCTGAGAAGTTGAACCACAAATGGTATTCACCAGATTTGCAATCCACAATTAAAAAAAAATAAAAAAACAAAAAATAAATCCTGGAACAGAGAAAAAGATCTCAGGTAGGCAGTGTCCCCAGAGAACTGGCCGAAGCCAAATGCTCTCTGGAAAAAGTGACTTCAGAAGTAATGCCGTCAAGATGGCAACATAGGTCATTCCCAACGTCAGTTCCCCTCACAAGAAGACCGACTGGCAACTATCCACAGACAAGACACCATTGTGAAAATCCAAAACTGGATGTTGAGGCTGAAGCAGCCCTCGAGACGGCAGAGACAGAGAGGGAGCACGTGAGAAGGCAAGAGGAGCAGCTACACTGACCGCTTCACCTCTCCCACAGGCGGCACAGCATTGCACTACGGGTCCTTCCGGGCCTATGATTTCTCCAGTGGCAAAGACAGCCCACGGTGGACAGCCAGCTTTACAGGACACTTCCTGGGAGGCCCATTCTCCTCTTGCCTCACTGAAATCACTGGGGGAATCTGCAGGAGCTCAACCACTGAGCATCAGATAGAGATGGAGAAGGGGGCGGGGCTCACAGCACCCAGCACTCAGATCCTGGTGGTTCTCATTCCTACTTGCCGTAGCCCTGGCGCAGAGAAATCCCAGCCGGGGCTCTGCCCAGCTGCAGTTAAATCAAACACTTAAGAAACGTAGTCACAGACAGGTGATGTGTCTTCCAGCTAGATTTAACCATCAGGTACGCGCATTTTTGGAGCAACCTCTGTTCTCTCCCGCTATTGTTCTCTTGTAAATGTAAACGTTGGCAGGAGAATTAAAAATCTAGTTGCTTCACGTCTGACTCTGACCAATTGTATCAAATCCTAAAAGCAAAGTAGAAATTCACCTAAATGGAGAGGTTGTAAGTCATTGAACACAGATTTCAACTTCCCAGTTTTAAAAAAGACATCTTTGGCAGTAAAACTGCCTATCCAATCTTGGTGTGTCCATGTACATAAATCATTAACAACTCCTCTGCACACTAAGAGGTTTAAGTGAGGGATAAGGTGTCCCATCATAGTTCGGCAGTTTTTCAAAAGCCCCAAATCTTTACAATATGAAAACTGGATCTCTCAGAAATACCACTTAGCAAATAGCCTTGCTTTGTTCTTCTTACATGGAGGGTAAGTCATCAGCCTGGGAAGGCACAGGCCACATCCTCACACTTGTCTTTGTTGGACAAAAGTGGAATTGTGAGCAGGTAAATATCCCATCACAATGTCTTCTTGAAATAGAGCTTAGAAAAGTTCTATTTCTGAGAAGCTCAGATCAAGACTGCTTTGCTTCAACTGTCTACAGATTATCAAAAATACCAACGAGTCTGCTTTTAGTTCTGGGAATGTTATCCTTAAAAGAGAAAAGTAGAAATAGGTATAGGTATGACTCACTTTAAGAAATCTCAACTTCTCAGGAAAAGAAAAAGACGTACAAACCTATTTTCATTAAAAAAGGATTTGCTAATCTTCTTTGGCACATTTAATATAACACAATATGCCAAGATTTAATCCACACTCACTTTTTCTGGAATAAAGTGTTTGAAAAAAAAGTTAACTTCATGCATGACATTGAAATCAGTAATTAAACCCAAGAGGAAGAACAACTGAAGAAGTCTCTGACGAGTTGTGGCTACCATTTCATTTATAAAGACAATTTTTTTCTTTTGTTGTTGTTTAAAACAGTAATGTCTCTTTTTATTCATAAGTATATTCAAACGCTATAGGTCTTACATTTCACAGTTGACACCTAGGGCCAAGCTTTCCTGATATCCAAGATATGGGGTTAAGTAACAGCCTTTAATACAAATATGAGTAAATATAAAAATAAAATCCTAATTTATAAATTTGCCAATTTTTTTCCTTACAACTAACATAATCTGTATGTCAATTTTTATCTACTGTCAAATATCCTTGGGATGCCAGGATAGCTCAGCAGTTGAACACTAGCCTCATAATTGTGAGATCTAGGGTTCAATTCCCCACTCCTGCCCTGGCAACCCCATATGCTGAACTGTGGTGGAACTGGTAACTGCCAGGGTCGCACAGCAGCTAAGGTTCTCGCCTCCCAAGCCCCCAGTTCAGTTCTTGCCCTGCATGGCCCTACATCCACCTGTGTGCAATGAAACCAGGCCACAACTAAGGAGGTACACTATGGAGACTGCTCTAGGCCTCTCCCTTCTCTCTCCTCTCAAACAATAAAATAACTCTTTAAAAAATTAAAACTCTACATCAAGCTTACCTGTCATCATACAAAAACAATTCAATAAAAACTTTAAAATGCATGGGGGTGCTAGGATAGCTCAACAGGTTGAGCACTTGCCTTGCAACTGTGAGGTCTGGGAATTGAGTCCCGGACCCGACCTGTACAAAACCCACATGCTGAACTGCAGCGCAACTGGTAACCACTGGAATGGTGGCAAAGTTCCTTACCTCCCATGTGGGAGGCACCCAGTTCAGTTCCACTCCATGTGGCCCCACATCCACCTGTGTGGAATGAAACTATGTCACAACTAATGATGTACAACTATGGAGACTGCTCCAGGCCCTCCACACTTCTCTCTGTTCTTGCTCTCTCTCTCTCACCTTCTCTCAAAACAGTAAAATAGGGAGGGGGAATCAAACATACAGTGATGGAAAGTGAACAGATTCTGGGTGGTAGGCACATAATATGATGTATAGACAATGTAATGTAGAATTGTACACCTAGAAACAATGTAATTGATATCAATTAATGTTACCCCAAAAATTTAACAACAACAAAAAAAAGATTTAGGTAGGTCCAAAAATAAAAACAGCAAATAAATCTTTAAAAAAAGAAAACTTAAAATTGCACATGAAAGAGTACTGATTTGTTAATACATAAATAAGAGAAGAATAAATAAAATTCTAGCTAACTATATATTCTTTTTGGGCTCAAAGCTCAATTCAATGATCAAGTACATAACCACCATCTTGTCACTTGTATTAAGCATATAAAAGTGCTATTTATTACTAAAGAGCCATGAAGAGTAGTCATTTACAATCCAAGGAATCTTATAAAAGAAAGAAAAGTGCTTTTTTACCAACCTGGGCTGAGAAACCACAGAAGAAACCAAACCAGAAATGCACAAGTGTGAATGCAAAATTCTTATAGAAAAAATAGCATAAGAATTTGCACATTCGGAAATAGGACCACCTTCCATGAACAAGGAGAAGCCTTTGGAGGTATCTAAACTGTGCAAATGAATAGTCGCTGGCTAAGACCGCCTGCAGTCCTTCTTGGCCGCTAATGCCAACGCCAATGTGAGCACCTACAAAGAAAAAGAGGCACACTTTCATTCCCTAAACAACGATACAGTCTCTTTGGGGACCCTGTCATTCCTCTTTTACGTTATTATTCATTGACAGAAATTTTACAGTTCTAGAATTAATCATTTATACATATATTAGCTCATGAAACACTCACAATAGGTACTTATTTCAGTTTTACAAATGAAGAGATTGGCTCAGAAAATTTCAGTAACCTGCATCAGGTTTTACAGCTTGTAAGTGGTGAAGCTGGGACTAAATCCACGTGTTGGGATTATGGTACCGATGTTCATTCCTCTACGGTGTCTACATCAATGTCCTTTTTTTAGCTTAAAAATATACAAATAATTTAGTTACAGACAATTTTTTTTTTTTCAGGAGTGATGATAATGGTGGACCCACTGAACCCAGAGTATTCACTTAGAACCACTAGGGGAATGAAGTTGTCATATAGTTGTCATCACATATTGCCAAATGCTGAGCCTGAGGACACCAGGTATGGAGCGTTCCCCACAGAGCAAATGTTCTCTTACTTTTGATCATGCTGACATCGTTGGCTCCATCGCCTATGGCCAAAGTGACAGCATTTCTGTGTTTCTTCACCAGCTCTACTACTTGGGCTTTCTGGAGTGGCGTAACTCGGCAGCACACCACAGCCTTACACATGCAGGCAAGTTCTACGAGGTCATTCTTGACATCGCTTTCTAGGGCATGAGCCTATGTTATTTAAAAAAAAAAAAAAATCAGACTAGAACAGGAAACAATTAATAAGACATCATTTGGGAAGCAGATTTCTTGTTTCTCACTGGTTTTTTGTTTTTTTTTTCCTAAATAGTTTAATTCACTTCAATAGTCGCTGTTGATTCAGGGTCATGTCAGCAACAACAACCAACTAAAAAGAAGGGTAATAAACTCCTACAAAGTGCCAGGGAATTTTAGAGAAAAAAAAGACACAGTGCTAGCTTATCATGCTGCATGGGAGAAATATAGTTAAAGGATGGTGAAGTTCCTGGATCTCTGGAAACAGGGGAAAACAAAAGACAGAACCTATCCATTACCTTGCTCAGTTTAGAATTAACTGTAAAATGATGGTGATTTGTTTATTCTACAGTGATGAGATTTTTGCTTTCTTTGCATTGTTGTTTTGTATGTTTAGTGTTTGTTGTGAATGTTAGTGTGCAGGTGAATGAAAAGCAGAAAATCTGAAAATTAGCCCTTGAAGAACAGTGATTGAAATCAAAAGAGGCCTATGCAAAAGAGCAGTATTCAAAAAAAAAAACCAACAAACAAAATGAAAGAAAGAAAAGAAAACAGGTGATGGCTCCAACAGGGATCCCCAACCAACCATTTCTATCCTTGCTCATCTCTAAATACATAATAGCCTTTAGATATACCAAGAAATAACTAAAAAGGGAGAGCACAGTCCTTTGCAATTAACAGTAAATTTTTTAGAAAACATCTGACTGTACATTATTTTATAAACACAATAAGGGAAAAACAAATCCACCTAAACTTGGAGTAATCAATATCTTTGAATGAATCTTTAGCAAGATATTCACAGCCCATTACAATTGAACCCTATATTTCTTAAGAGTTCTGTCTTCCACCACCACCTTTAAGTTTACAGTTTATTCCCATCATGCCAAATTGCTGATTTTCATAATATGACAGGTTCTTTCTTGCCTCTGCCTTTGCACTGCTGTCTCCTCTACCTGAAAATATCACTCCTTCCAGGAAGTCTTCCCTGATTTTCCCAGAAAGGACTAAACACATCTATGCTCTCAAAGCACCGTGTTCATTCCTCTTTATATTTGTTATACCACTGCGGAATTAGCTCTTCCACCAATGGCAGTCCCTAAGACAAGGTTCATGTTCTATTCACATCCTTACCCCCAGACTCTAGTGCTGTGACCTAGGCATGCTTAGTAAAAGTTAGTGGTACAAATAGAAGGATGGATGAATAAACGTAAAAACATGATTTTGAGGTAGAAAATCCTTATGTCAAGGCCTATAATTCCTAGGGGGAAATGGTGAGTTAGCATTCTCAAATGAAAATGCCCTTTCTGAAAGACAAAACATGTTAACTGGCTGTCTTGCCTGGAATGGTCTCCTTTTCTCTCTTTTCGTTTTTCTTTGTTATCAACAACAGAAAATCTAGACTAGGACTCTGAAAAAAAAAAAAAACGGACCCAATTACGTTCTGCAAAGTGTCAAGACTTGAGCAAACTAAAATCATGATTTGGTTTTGTTTTTTAACTTTTGGCCATACTCTCAGAAACACGGTCAGTCCTCCTTAAATGGAAAATGACATTTCATGGTTTCACAAGCTTCAGGCATTGAGGGTGAAGGGGTTCTTGCAAAGCAGCTATCTTTGCTCTTCCTTTCAGCAGATTTAGAAACAGAGGTGCATGTTATCACCTGAGTACTCAAACCCACCACACACTGGCTTCCTTGAGCCTGAGGGAAAGTCAGAGCTCAGCTCGTTAGGAAGCCTTAGCACATTGTGGTCCCTGGACAATTCAGCATGGAGGCCACCAGCTCCAAGTCCGAGCTGACAGGTTTATAATTTTTAGTTGCTATTCATTTGCACAAGGGAGAAGTTCGTGTCATCTGGACAAACTTTTGACTGTGCTTGGCCTGCAGCTGAGCTCTGTAACTTTCCATGGTGTAGAAGGCAACACATCATTACGTCTGGAATCCAGCTGGATAATGCTCTAAGCACTAAGAGCTAACAGACAGCTGATCACAAGGGGGAGAATACAATACACTCGTATCCAACTTCTTTCGTCCTCTAAGAAACTGTCTAAAAGAAGATAACATTTATTTTTCAAACTCCAAAAGTAAAAAAATGATCATCAAAGCCAAAGAAAGATGTGAGATTAGGTCTTTTTTGTATATAAATGATAATTTTACTGGAGTGCAATCAGAGCTTTTGTTTTCTAAATTAGGAGCCCAGAAGAGTGTTTGATATTTGTTCAAGATTTGGAACCTGAACTGCATTAAAAGTACAATGCAAGTTTATTCTATTACGACAAGAACCAGATTTCCTAATCAAAGCAAATTGTTTGGCATTGCTGTAAAATGCTGTTATTTCGAAAAACCACCAGAGGTATCTTAATGGCAATAATTTGGTGTGGTAATTATATGAAGGCCAGGTTGTACTCTGCAAATCACAAACATTAGCAAGAGCAATAATCGCAGTACACTCATTCAGTTGCACAGTTCTAATGAAATAACAGTGAACTGTGACACTCTTCCTTAGAAAAGTATGTAAATAATACTGCTAAATAGTCTAGTCATTTAGACAAGATTGATATTCTGTGAATCGGTGTTTCTTTGGATCCTCCCTTCAGTGTGATGGTTCAAGCAATAATGTATGAAATATATTTTACAAGCTGCCTTTCCCTTTGCAATAGGAAATCATTGTGTATGCCTTGTTCCCAGTAGTGTCATTCGTCTGGAAAACACAAAAGGAGATCTCATTATGACAGCACAAAAGAGACAAGTATTGCAGTGAAGAAAAAGAAAGAACAAAGCCTTAAGTGAACTCACCAAACTGTGGCCATTTATGATTAAGGCATAATCTCCTGTTACAGTTTCTTCTACAACTGAGTCCAGCTCTAGCGGCTGCTTTTTTTCAAAACCTGCATGGCCATTGGAAAAGCTTCTGTTTTGTCCAAACAAAATTTCCTTTGCTTGCCTTAGAAGAAAGGGAGGAAAGCAAATCATAACAAAGCGTACAGAACATACCTTTTAACTCTAACAAGAGACTGGCCTAGAGGTAAATGCATTTCATCACTATTTGGACAAACTATGGCATAAGATTCAGTTTTGGTAAGCAAGCTGGATAATTCTTTCTGATAAGCATACTGTAGCAAATTTCCAAATTCCCAGAAATAGGAAGGTAAGCATAATAAAAGCAGAATCATCTTGAAACTTTTAAATTACTTAAAGTCTAAATCATCATATTAATCTGGGCTTGAACTAGGGGATCTTGATAAACTTGGTATATAATGTTGAGCTTCAGGGGCTTAAGAAACACTGGTCTGGTAGATGATGTCATTAAATAATGAAAAGGAAAGACTATAGACAATTGATGAAATCTTCTAGGAATTCTGGGGCATCTATTTAATAAAGAAATTAATCAATTTGTAGAACAATGTAATATTATTTGTCTTAAAACAGCAGACTTCTAAGAATGACATCTTTTATAAATTTGGCAATAAAAACAAATGATAGCTTTTACTAAACTGGTATAGTCATTACAATATAATGTGATATTTTAAGTGAAAATTGTACTCATCAGCTCAAACAACAGAATAAATCTTCCAGGAAAGAAATTACGGATTTCAAAGTATAGAGGGTTCTTCCAAATAGAAACTCCCTTCATTGTCCTAGATCTAACCAACAGTAGAATAAACCTGCCCATATCTCATCTATCTCTGCTGTTTCAGAGGAAGATTGTATGAATAGAAGTGGCATTTTACTTTGCTCTTCTCTTCAAAATGGAAAGATGATGCTTTCAAAGGAAGGAAATTTTCCTCACCAAAGATGCTTGGATGACAGGCTTTGAAGCAACAGAGGGCAAGCTGACGTGGCCACAGAACCTTCAACCACAACCAGGGAATTATACAGCACTTGCTCCCTGAAGATGTGTCAAAGCCTGCCAGCAACACTGTAGGCTATGAGTTGCATATGCAA
Organism: Craseonycteris thonglongyai; assembly: GCA_004027555.1. Lineage (NCBI taxonomy): Eukaryota > Metazoa > Chordata > Mammalia > Chiroptera > Craseonycteridae > Craseonycteris > Craseonycteris thonglongyai. The sequence continues at coordinate 5,967 of PVKE010010621.1, read as the reverse complement.
AATGAGTGTCCGTGAGACAACGGGGAGTAAGAGACAGGCCAGAAAATGGATGTTTCAGCTTAGAGCAAAATGAAACTGTTCCCCAAAGGCTCATTCTATATAGAAAATGTTTAATAAAATGGTTTTATGCTGTGACTCCTCTTAAAAAAGAGAGTGCTCACTGTACAAACACAACTATTTTAATCCTCAAGTTCTAACTATTTGAAAAAGTAATACAAATTGTTTAGATGTTAAGCTTAAAAAACAAAAACAAACAAGAACACCTCACCTTCTAGCTCAGGGGTCTCCAAACTTTTCAGCCCGTGGCTGCATTAACTATCAAACAGCAGTTTGGGGGCTGACTACACACTCGAGGTCCAAATAAAAAAGAATCAAAACATAGATGTTGTTTTTAATTATTTATTTAATATTATTTTATTCAGATAAAAAGGTCTCCACAGGCCAGATGAGAGGGCCTCGCGGGCCAGATGCAGCCTACAGACCGTAGTTTGGAGACCCCTGTCTCAATATCTTCTGCTATCCAGGACAAAAATCATAGTCTATATTTAGGATCCCAAGCAACCCAGAGGTTACACCCCTGGGACCAAGGATGGTATTATGGATTTAGCAATCAGTTTATAGAATCAAAGAAAAAGATTTATAAAGTCAGAGTGCTATGTATGAAATTTAAGGCATTAGAGTGAGGAAAGGGAGGGAGAGCAGACATAAAATATCATTTTTTTAAGTGGGAGGCCCAGACTTCTGCATCAGATAACCATGTCAGGGAATCCTTCTCAGAGTCATGAAATGTAGTCTCATATAATGAGGAAAGCAAGAGAGACAAGTTCCTCGAAAATGAACATTCCCCTGAGAATGTTGCAGAGCTCATAAATTGGGTCCTAAGATAGCACCAAAGGGCAAACATCTCCAGAGGTTTCCTTTTTCATAAAGTTCTCACTCATTGTATAAATGACTCAATCTCCGTTTTTCCCCCAGAGAATGAAAACATTCCAAATAAGGGTGACGTTCATAAAAGTATTGGCTGAAATTTTATTTACTTAGGATTTCCTCCCCCTAAACTGTCATCCTAACGTCTCACATGAACCCTTTCCAGGAAGACAAGGCACGGTTTTTCTACCTCTTCTTAAATTCCCACTGTACTTGCTCTGCGTGGGCCAACCATCCTCACCAGATTGCACTCATGCATTTTCAGACCGTTGCCCACACTCTATAACTATCATTTCTTCCCACCCCCCACCCCCACCCCACCCCCGGAACTTAGCTCTTCAAATACCAGCTGGTTCTCACAAAAACAATTTATTAGGAGGGCAAAAGCTACACATAACTCTCTTCAATAAATATGAACTATACTTTTTTGCAGGCATAACACACAACGCTTAACCACAGAATACAAATAACACGTGCTATAAAAAACAAAAACAAAAACAAAACCATGCCTGGTTTTTTCCAAGTTTGGTAATGAAGGGCAGTCTATTACAATGTTGGCATACAGAAATGCATTAATGGTTGAAGGAACTGCAGCATTCACAGCCCCATGCCACCAAATACACAGCAAAGCACTGTTAGGCCCAGGTTGGCTTGCACGCAGTCTATAAAAAAAAGAGATGGCAGGGAAAGGAGTCCTTTTGTCAGTCTTCTTAAGGTATTAAAAGGACCTGTTAGGAAATGGACTGAAATCATGACATCATGTTTAAAAGAAGACAATCTTGACTTTGCTAAAGAGCACAGGGCTTGGGACTTTGGAAGCCTGGGTTCAGGCCTAAGGTCTGCTTCTGACATCTCATGTGCCTACAATTGAATTATCCGACCCCTGGTCACTTGATTAGTCACAGACCCAGGCTAGAACCCACAGTTTCTAATTCATAGTTCTTGATCTATCATATCACAGAGGTTTGCCCATAGATTCAGGCACAGGTTGCCTCTATGTTGAGACAAAGATAGGGCATCAGAGGAGCAGTTACGGGGTAGCCCTGCCTTGCCAACAGTCTGAAAGGGGGAAAGTACACAATATTTATCTTTAAAGCCCTAGTTCCTTCCCTTACTACCTATGTGGCCTCTAAGACATTTAACCTCTGAATCAGTTTAGAAACTGTGTTCTTTATTAGAAATTGATGAAATGGCACCAGTCAGACTGGTTGATGCCAGTTATGAAAACTTGGGCATCTGTACCTGTAGTAAAAGATCCCCAAGATTACTTAGTGGCTAAAGTTTCACCATTTATGTATGCTAGAAACTTAACTTTCTAAAACATATTGCCTAGGTAACTAGACACTGGGAATTACAAGCCAAATGCATTTTTGTTTGTTCTGCCTAGTGTTTTAAAAAAATCTGTATGAGTTTATGGACAATGTAACGTTTACCTTCACCAAAGACCCCACCATTCCCTAATGTCCTATATATAGCTCAGATTACACAACTAATGTTATCATGCTGGCCCTGGAGCCATTTGCATTTGTGAATCTTGTTCTTTTAAACAAATAACTTTCTACCAAGTAGGTGTTAAAATATATATAATGCATATTATGTTGAATAAGGAAAAAATATCAATTCCTAGGACTATCTTCAGAATACTTCTCAGAAGCAGCATAGTGAATTTACTTTATGGTGTGATTATAAGACATGAACTTTTCTAACAATAAAGCATGTGATAAATGCAACAAAAATGAAACATGGAATGAGTGTGCCTGCCAGGCCAAGCAAAATTACATTTTCAGTCTGTTTTCTTTTGGGCAGAAGACATATGTATTGATGAAATGTAATAAATGCAGTAATCTCCTGAGAAACCATGGCAGAGCTTAACTGTAGATTTCTGGGCATGCCCTCAACACTAGAGTAGGCACGGCAGAAAAATTAACCCAGGACTCTAAGTGTCTAAAATGGTTTCATGACACTAAATTTAAAACAAGTTGCATGCATAATATGCATGAAAATTACTTATTTCTATTTATTAAATAATCTAAACACATTGTAAAGGTTTAAAAATAAGCATTTAGGTCATTTCCTCCCAACAGCTACTAGATTCTCTTCTTTTGATATATTTTGTTTGTTTTTGTAGAACTCCCACCAAACTCAAAAGCATAACACAATAAAACTGAAGGGTGTAAATTCATGATTTCAGTAGTGCATTTTCAAAATTATAGAGTTTGATATACTCATAAGTAACCAAGATTAGAAGTATAGGGAACACCTCCAGCAATAAATTTTCCTGGGTTCTCTTTTCTCCCCAATTCTAATATTAAGCCAATGCATTGATTACATAAATGCACTGATTTCTCTTATATAGAATTTTCTACCTTGCATTTTCTCTCTGTTTTAAACTCTAAGAATGGGAGGATGATCTTTTTACCCCAATCCTAATATTAAGCAAATACATATCATAAATGCACTGATTTCTCTTACATAGAATTTTCTACCACATATTGCCTCTCTGTCGTAAACTCTAAGAATGGGATGATCTCCTAGTCTGAGTTGAAATAAGCATTTTTTGCCAGTTACTGAACCATGATGGCCTCAGGGATCCTAAAATAATAGTCTAGATAGAAATTTTTTTTCCTCTGAATATTTTTCCTATTCATTAAAAAGAAAATGATGATAATTTTTGGAGCTTTTTTCCTAAATGTAAAATATTACATGAATACTATTACAACTTCAGATAATACAAAGAGCCATGAGGAAGAAAGCAAACATGATCTATAATTCTATCACCCAGAGAGAACAACTGTAGATGTCCTCCAGAGCATGATGGGTAAATAAATAGATATGGACATAGATGTATTGTATAATGTTTCACATATATACATATATACATACATACATACATTTTTTTAAAAAGGGGATCACATTATGCATGATGTTTCATAATCTCATTTTTCACTTTAATATACCATGGCTGTCTTTCTATGTCGATGAACATGTAATAACTTTTAATGACTACATCATATTCCATTGCATATATATATTAGAGTAACCAAATCCTTTGGCTGGGTAATAGAGCAATTTTAATTTTCTATAATCATTATAGAGCAATAAATATTTCTCTATATACATATTCATACATTTATCCATGTATTTCCTTAAGGGCAATTTTTAGAAGTAAGAATCACTTTGTCAAATGTGTACACATATATAATTTTGAAACAGATGGCAAGTTTGCCCTCTAGAAAGTACACTTCCAACAACAGTGTATAAGAATTTACATTTACATTATGTGGAATTTAACAACAGTTATGTCATCTACTTAATGAAACAAATGGATCTGGATAAAATCTTGAGATAACTTTGGTTCCCCAGCCCTCCTGCTATCAGCACTGCTACCACAGGAGACACTCTCTGCTTACTACTCAGAAACAGACCTTGCCTCAGGGGGGTCTAACAGAGCCCAATACAGAGGACAGTTAAAAGGAGTCACAATGTTGCTTTCTGAATACCAAAATAGCCTCTTGAAACTCATAGCAGTGGCGTTGTTCTCAATTTCAGCGATCTGGAATTCCACTTGATTGGGTTTTTTTTCAGAGGGAAGAAAAAGTTTCTCCAAGTCTCAAGAGACTAATTCTTAATTTGGGTATAAACTGTTGCCATAAGCAACAGACTAGAAAGAAACGCCCTCTTTTCTCCATCTCCCCTTCAGCCTAGAGGAGAGGGACATGGAAGAGGAGCTTAGGTGCTGGTAAGTAACTAAAGAAGCCTAGGTGCTAACCCACACCCCGGACTGGTAGTGGATAGAGGAACCGTGTGAGTTCTTCCATAGACTCTATGAAATCGATTATTAAAGTGATATAAATAATAATAAAATTATATCAGTAATAATTAGATTTCCCAATTTTTACTTGGCCAAGACATATGCAGTCTCCAGTCAGCTTCCCTAATCACCTTGATATTGTAGTTTTCTGAGGGGAAAGGCAGTAGAGAAGTTGGGAGACTTGATCTACAAGTATCAATTAGTGGTGCTAACAATTAAGACTTCCTGTCTTCTCAAGATTCAGAAAAGTTTAATGATAGAAACATATTAAGGAAATCTTTAGTGTAACACTGCTGTTTTGAGGAAAGGTTAGGCCTCCTTAGTCTAGAGTAAGCTTGCCCAACTACTGCCCAGAGCCAGGGTAGCTTTGAATGCAGCCCAACACAGATTTGTAAACCTTCTTAAAACGTTATGAGATTTGTGTGTGTGTATGTGTGTGTGTGTGTGTGTGATTTTTCTAGCTCATCAGCTATTATTAGTGTCAGTGTATTACATGTGTGGCCCAAGACAATTCTTCCAATGTAGCCAAGGGAAGCCAAAAGGTCAAACATCCCTGCTCTCGTACAACAGCAGCAAGCAGTTTGCCTCTAAGTCAACAATCTGCTTGGCCAGACCTAAAATGGGCTGAGCTTAGAGATAGATGCCACTCCTATATGCATCAGCAAGCAAAAATTGTTGGACTCATAAGACAGCATTTTCTAAAGTTCTGGGAAAATAATTATGCTGACATAAAGTGTTTTTTTTGTTTGTTTTTTTGTTTTGTTTTTTGTTTTATTCTAAACAAAGTAACAAAAAGGGGATAAATGGGCAGATATTAAGAAATTATTTTTTTCAAAATTTAATGTTTGTTCACTATCACCTCATATTTCACTATGTAGTGGTTACACAAATTTCACAGCATTATTTCTCATACATATTAAATATCTAGGTTTAATAGCAACTATGTCAAAATATCTACCTTCTTTCCTTCTGAAAGACTCTATTCCAACTTTGCACATCATCTTTTTTTTTTTTTTTTTTTTTTTTTTATCTTTTCACATTTATAGAGAGAAATTATCTTTTTGTCTTCAGTGCATAGTTATTTCTATTTTACTTTTTGACAGATAGAGAGAGAGACAGAGACAGAGACAGTTAGAGAACCGAACTGTGGGAACTCCGCAGTTCAGCACATGGGTCCTGCCTGGGCCGGAGCCGGGATTCGATCCTCGGTCCTCATGGCCTCAAAGCGA